>SNQJ01S0023843.1:10776-32880 GCA_010110895.2 Picea sitchensis | reverse complement strand
CAAGCCTTGAAGAAATGGAGGCACTACCTTGTTCCAAAGGAATTTGTCTTATACAATGATAACCAAGATTTACAATTCATAACCAGACAAGAGAAGTTAAACCAGAGACATGCAAAGTGGATTGAGTTAATGCATAATTTTACCTTTTTCATAAAACATATTTATGGTAATGCTAACAAAGTTGTTGATGCATTGAGCAGGAGATGTCTGATTCTGCAGGAATTCTAGGTCAAGACCTTGGGGTTTGAACACCTTAAGGATATGTATTGCGATGATTCAGATTTCAAGGAAGCATATGAAGAATGTGAAAATATTGTGTTGAGAGACAAGAGCCAATGGAAAGAGTATATTATTCAAAAGGGATTGTTGTTCAAGGGAAATCAGTTGTGCATACCAAAATTCTCAATGAGGGATAACCTTTTGAAGAAAAAGCATAGTGGAGGACTGGCTGGACATTTTGGCCATGATAAAACATTTGATCAGTTGAGAAGTTCATACTATTGTCCAGGTACGAGAACAAAAGTGATAAAGTTTGTGAACAAATGTAGAATCTTCCAACATGCAAAAGGTAAAAGACAGAACATTGGATTGTATCAAACATTGCCAATACCAGAGAGGCCTTGGGATGCAATAAGGATGGATTTTGTGTTGGGAATTCCAAGAACACAAAGAGGATGTGATTCCATATTTCTGGTGGTGGATAGATTTTCAAATATGGCACACTTTATCCCATTCTAGAAGACTAGTGATGAAACACATGTTGCAAATTTATTTTTCAAGGAAGTTGTTCGTCTTCATGGATTACCCAAAAGTATTGTCTCAGACAGAGATACCAAATTCGTTGGTCATTTTTGGAGAACATTGTGGAAGAAGTTGGGGACATAATTTACCCTTCATCTCAACTTATCACCCTCATATGGATGGACAGAATGAGGTGGTGAACAGAAGTTTGGGAAACTTATTGAGGAGTCTGGTCATTGAGCATCATAGTCAGTGGGATCAGATTCCACCATAAGAAAAATTTTCATACAATGAATCACCAACCATGAGCACTGGAAAGAGCCCATTCCAAATACTGTATGGAATTCAACCAAGAGGAGTAGCTGAGTTGAGATACTTTGAACAAAGTGAGATCAGAAGCACCAGGGAAAAAGATTTTGCTGCAGAAATGAAGAAGATCCATAGCCATATCATAGATAAGTTGCAAAACTCTAGCCAAGAGTACCAGCACAGAGTTGATCAAAATTGCAGAGAGATTCAATTTGAAGTAGGATATTAGGTTCTGGCACATCTCAAGAAAGGAAGGTTTCCAAGGGGAACATATAACAAGTTGAATATGAAGAAGATAGGACCATGTAAGATCTTAAGGAATTTTGATGCCAATGCCTATGAGTTTGAGTTTCCAGATGATGTGGGCATATCACCCATATTCAACATATCAGACTTGTATCCTTACAGGGGAGATGAAGCCGAACAAACAAAAGATTAGAAAGAGATTCAATGGGAAAATCAAATGCCTATATCATAAAATCCAAAGATGGAGAAGATAATTGATTAGAGGATTGGAAAGAAGACCAGGAGGAAGACATGTTTTGAATATTTGGTCAAGTGAAAGGGACACCCGATAGAAGATGCCAGTTGGGAAAATGAAGTTGATATCCAGAAGCATGGAAAGTTAGTGCAGAACCTCATGGACAGGAGTCCATGAATTTTGGTCCAGGGGAGTATGATGTAGGAGCATCATCATCAAACAGACATGGAGAGACAACTCAGTGCCTTAGCGCACCTTTAAATCATTTTGGAATCTTAACCGCTGGCATTTCTTGTAAATATTTTTGAAATGATCAAAAAATGAAGAAGAGTTTCACTCATGAGTGATCTGGGAGTTTCACTCCTAGACTTTAATGTAACGGAAATTAAGTAGCAGTTAGTTTTTTTTCTCGAGTAGACGAGTAGTCAAAGGGAACCCTAAGAACCCTCTGAGATAAATAGAAGTATGCTATGCCCGACTGAGGCTGTTGCAAGTTAGTAGGATATTGTTGTGATTTAGTTGTTGCTGAGTTTTTAGTTGTTGTTTTATCATCGCTGTAGCCATTTACTTTTGAATGGATATAACAGAGGAAAATTGATCCAATGCATGGTGTTGCTATTGTTTACAATTCCCTATTATTTTATTTTCATGATTGAATGAGTTATGTTGTTGAGTATATGAAATTGTGAAGTGTTCAAATAAGTTTCGATTGCTCTCTTCATTGAGTTCATGCAAGGTGTGCATACAATCCACAAGGAGTTCATTGACAGAGTTTGTTTTGACTCAGATGCTCAGAAGAGATAGAGAGAAACTTTCCCTTTGCAAGGAGTGCAAAGTGACTGCTGCAAGGTTTGCAAAGTTGCCGCAAGAACTTAAGTTTTGCATGAGAATATGCTGCAAGAAGTGATAGAGTTTGTTTCGACTCATAAGCTTAGAAGAGATATCATAAAATTTCCATTTTCAAGGAGTGAAAAGGGACTGTTGCAAGGCGTGTACAGTCGATCGCAGGAAGCTAAGTCTTGTGGAAGAATCTGTTGCAAGGAGTGAACAGATCAGAAATTCGACTAAGTTTCAAAGTAACCCTCTAAGGAGTCAATGGGTTCGAAGGAGAAAGCTCACAAGAGACAGCGAGAGAAATCTTCAAGGGAAACGAAGTTCTGAAGATTTCACGATTCATCGACTAATATCCATTCAAGAGGGAGTGGGATCATTCTGTATCACCAGATCTGAGAAAAGTGCATGAGATTTAGTCTCTATGTGCACATAGGAGGAGAATTCCCGAAGTCTGAAGAGTCGAAGTGAACCATAGTCGTCGATTTGTAAGGGACACACATCAACAGATTGTCGTCTTCGGGTGAAAGCACTCTGGGAGAAAGTGAAGACTGAGAGTTGAAACTCCCAAAGCCCAAAGAGAGAAGTGAACCACAGTCGTCGATATATGAGGGACACACGTCAACAAATCGTCATCTTCAGGTGAAATCACTCCAGGAGAAATCAAAGATTGAGAGTTGAAACTCCTGAAGCCCGAAGAGTGAAGGGAACCATATTCATCGATCTATGAGGGACACACATAAATAGATTATCGACTTCGGGTGGAAGTTATGTGGAGGAAGCAAGAGTTGAGAGTTGAAACTCCCGAATCACGAAAGGTGAAATCAATCATAGCCATTGATTTGAAAGGAGGGCACACGTCAATAGATTGTGGAGATATGAGATTGTGGGCGAAAGGAGGAAAAGGGTCACTAAATTAAAGTTGACCAAAGAGAAAAGAGGACAGACCACAATCGTCAATCAAAGGCAATGCACGAGATCACAAGATCAACATTCACACTTAATTGCAGGGATAGAAAGTGCTCGTGTTTAAAAAATCGTGGAGCGGGCCGTGATCAAAACCACGATATTTCCAAAAGGATGCGTGGAAACTGCTAGTGAATTGCGGGGAGAAAAGAGATGTGGTCTCAAACCACTCTAGACCTCCCTGCAATCGCGTGTTTATGTGAGTACATAGCCCGAGGTCACATAAAGGAAGGGGCTAATAGAATATGATCTAGCATCTGAACCCTGATAGTTCAGCAGTGCGAAGGGAGAGCTTACGAGTTTCATAGAACCTGCACCAAAATATTGAAAAGGGCCTGTTTTTAATCATAAAGGAGACCATTAAGGTTTCATAGAGTTGATTCAACTCTGAGAATCGAAGATCCTTGACCAGGAGGTCACACAACCCCAAGGGAGAATACGGGGGTCTAAATCATGATGGCAGGTCAACAATGTCAACAAACCCAAAAACAACAACAACATCAACAACAACCACCCCCACCACCTCCACCTAGTATCTTTAATAAGGTTTTTGTTAGATATGCTCCTTTAAACCTTCCGATAAGTTTGAACAATTTTCATGACAATTATCTAAAAATCTTATTGAAATTCAATGGGGAAGATGAGATTACAACTCTAGAACATTTATCAGCCTTTGATTATTTTATAGATAATCAAGGTCATGAGAATGAAGATGTGTATGAGGATATTTGTTCAAACTTTTGAAGGTGAGGCGAGCACATGGTTTAAGGGGTTACCTACTAATTCCATTGATTCTTGGGTCACGCTAGAATTTGATTTCCTTAGGAAACATGGTGAACAAAATGATCATTTATATTTTTTGACTGAGTTTAGGTGTTTAAAAAAGAAACATAATGAATCTGTTCCAGATTTCATTAAAAGATTTAACAAAATTTATAATAATATCCCTTCAGATGTCAAACCTTCACAACCAGCTGCAAAAGTTACTTTTGTTGGCTCCTTTGATCCATATTTTTCCTTATTACTTAGGGACAGAAGATATACTACCTTAAATGATATGCAAGAAGATCTTGTAGAAATTGAATCCAATATGATTTCTTTAGGAAAGGCGAGGGTTAGAAGTGACTCGGGAAAACGAGAGAGAAAAAAACAAAAAGAACAAATTGGTACATCTGGGACTAGTAAAAATCAAGAGGATTAAATTGAAGAAATTTACATAATCATTAAATATTATCAAATAAACTGGCTAGAATGAAGATTGAGAGAACAAGGTTTGATAATAGAAATCCAAATCAATTTAGAAGACCCTTTAACTATACACAAGTTTTACAAAGAGAAAGGAGAAATGAGGATCAACCAATACAAACACCTATAAAAAAATGAAAATTTGGTTGATAACATTCTGGAAGAAGAATTTGAAGATATTAATGAGGAAATGAATATGATGGAGGGTGACCTTTCCAATGTGCATGTGACCCAAGATGAATATGATAAATCCTTGAGCTTTAATTCATGTTTTAATGAAGACAATAACAATAACTAAACTAATACATCACCATCTCAATATAAGGTTTTATCAGATGCTTTACAAGTTGAACTTCATAAAAGATATGACCTTAGACCAAGGAAAAATTTAAATACAACTAAACAAATAATCGAGATTAACCAGATAAAATACAAAATAAAGATAAATGAAAGGAAATTATAGTTTCAAAAAAAATATGATCATCAAGCATCTATGAAAACATATTCATAATACAATGAAACAAAGTAAATTAATAGTTCCTTTAATATAGAGAATGAATTTAATAAGATCAAAATTCCTATTCCTTTGCTAGAAATTGCAAAAACTGTTGTTTATTGAAAACAAGTTTTGAAAATGATTGATTGTTCAATTACAACAACTCAACTTGATACATTAAATCTACAAGAAGAAAGGACAACTGTAATGTTTGGTCCTCATATTGAGGAAAGACGAGAAACAATGGCACTGTTTTATATTTCCTTGATTGTTCATGAACATCTTTTACACAATTGCATTCTAGATTCATGTGCTTCTCACAATTTAATGACTAAAATAGTCATGTAGAAGTTGGGTTTACAAATCACAAAACAATATCATGAATTGTATTCCTTTGATGCAATAAAGGTTAGATGTTTGGGGATGATCACATATCTTATAGTACATTTAGCTCAAATTCCCGTAAAAAATGTTTTGATCGATGTAGTTGTGGCAGATGTTCATGTAAACTATCAAACACTTTTATCTAGATATTAGATAGTAAAAATAAGGGGTTCATTGCAAATGGATATGACATATGCCACTATTCCATTTTTTGGTGGAGAAACCATGATACTTTATGAGTTATTGAAAAGGGGGGTCTGCATCTAGGGATTCCTAGGCTGCAAACCCCTCATTTTTATGTTTTTACTATTCCCTTTAGATGTTCAAGTGTGGATTTCTCTATGGCCTCCTTCATCCTGAAGCCATCTTCTCCTCAGTGTTTTATCCTGATTTGGAGTCTACCTTTCATGTTTTTTCATGCGGGGAGGTATCCTTTCTTCCTGACATTTGATCTTGGTGTGTAGATCAGGATTCTTTCTAGATGGCGGCGACGACCCATCGTTTCTTGGTGTTGCAGTTTTGTCACCTCGGTTCACTTGCTTTTCTCAGTTTGAGTCCTTTTCCCAGATCTGTTCTTTCTTTGAGTGGGCTTCGGTGCTTGCAACCTTCGTTTTCTTGGTATTTATTCCATTAGGAACTTGCTCTGGGAGCGGATCCATTTTTCTTTTGGATTCGAGCTACAATCATGCTTATGGGTGCATCTGCGGGGGTGTCATCTAGTCATTTTTTCTCAGATCTGTGTATTTCTCGGAGAGGTCTCTACTTTATTTTTCTCCTTATTTGTGTTCCTCTCTCTATTTCAGGAAGATTGGGCTCTCCTTTTTGGATGAGGTGAATTTTTTTGATGGTGTTCATATTTGTTGGTACAGTTCTACTGGATCTATAATATTCATGTATCTATCATTGGCCCGTCTTTTGCTGTATTAGGGTTTATGGAAGTATTGTCGTCAATTTTCTCTGTGGGTTGCCTCTCCTTTGTCAGGTTATCATGATTCTTCTTTGTTCTTCCTTTTACGTTTCAGGTTCGTTCAGGGTCAGATGCATACCCTCTGCTCTATGGTTTTGGCTGTAATTTTTCTGGTGCCAAGTTTCAAATCCTTTATAGCTGGGGTTTGGATTTTTGGATCATCTCTTCTTAGAGATATATGTATGTTTCTCTGATCTGGTTCGTCCTCCATCTGGGTTTTCTTTGGGGTTCATCTTGTTGCCTGCTCTCGACAAGTTTTGGGGGTCTTCTCTCATGATTCTGCAGTTCCTCTCTTTGGTTGTGTTGGTACGTTCAAGGTTTGATGTATTCCCAGATGATGGGGGAGATCCATGCCGCTCTTACCTGGTCCATCTAGTCACCAGTGATGTTTTTTTTAGGGTTTGATGTATGCCCATTTGATGTGGGAGATTCATACCGCTTTGACCTGGTCCATATTGTCTCCAAGGTATTTTTTTTGGGACTTCTCTTCCAGCATGATTCTCTGTGGTGCAATTTCATGCGGTTATCTGGACATATATTATTTCTTTCAGGAATGTTCTCAGCTCTTTTTTTGTATACTTTGTTGTGGATTATCAACCAACTCATTGGTCTCTTCCGGATTTTATTTTCTGACCTGACCTATTTTTTCCCCATATTTGGGTCGTGCTTAAAGCACCTACAAAATTTGATTTGGTTCTCTCTAGATGAATAGAAATATACTTTTTTCCGAGGAAAAAAAAAACCATGATAATTTATAGGGAAACCAAACTTTCTTGCATAGTCAATGATCCAATAATCCTAATAATTATCCCGTCTATTCAAAATACCAAGACCTAGGATACTTGATTCTTTATGTAAATAATGAATGTGAAGTTTGCACTGAAATTGTAAATACTCTTGTTGAAAACGACGAGTTGGTCAACAAAATGTGGATTTTTTTTTTGATGGAGCTTCTTCATGGGACGGTTCTGGAGTTGGTATACTTTTCATTTCACCTTCTGGGAAGTTGTTCCCTTTTTACTTTAGATTGCAATTTGAAAAAAATTCCACGAATAATGTATGTGAGTATGAAGCTTTAGTATTAGGTTTATAAGAAAATAGGAGAATGAAAATTATACATCTCATAGTCTATGGTGATGCAAAATTAATTGTTAATCAAATAAGGAATATTTATCAAGCAAAACACCCTAGGGTGAGATCTTATAGAAATTTTGCTTGGGACTTAATTGAAAACTTATTTTTATCATTCAATTCATGCAAATCTTGTTGAAATTATTGATTGTGTGTTGTCACTGATGGCAATATGAGTCAAACATGTACAATAAACAGATAAAAAGGGAGATGACCTTGGGGAAGAAGAAATTCATGATCACTGTTGATCACAATAGGATTAACAATGATCCTATGTTCCTAAAGCTCAAGAGAGATAGCATGCAGAGAATCCACGTACATAAGGAGTAACAAAGAAAAAGGAATTAAGAGCTCAGTAGAGTTAGCGACTAAAGATCAATTCATAAAAGAATGCAAAAACGATTATTAAAATATTAGGAGAAATAATGATGAACAAATTAGAGAGAAGAGAATTGAAACCCTTCAAGAATTGTAAGGAAACTCTGTTATAGTTGGAAAATATGTCAACCATCGATCAAAATCCCATAGAAATATCGACAACCATCAGATCGAGTTGAATTCAAATATTGGGAAGGATTAAATATCAACTATCAGATATGGAGTAGTAGCATTATGGACAATTGGATCAAGCTAGAATCATAGATCGAGAGGGATTAAATAAGATCCATCATATTTCGTGGAGGAAATTCAAGTGAGCTCTCAACCATTAGATCAGTTCAAGATCTATCCTGATTGTTAGATAGAACCAAGTGGAGGACATGATAATTGGACCCCAAGACACAAAGTCTTGAAACCCCTCAAGTCCCAAAGTGAATAAGGGCCATCAGATATGGGAAATACATGGTTACCATTGGATGAGGATAGATGGGTCCAATAGTGGTCAACTTTGGCGCTGACCACTTCAGCTAAAAATATTTTGAAATATGTAAGTTCACCCAAAGGTTGGAGCTCTGAAGTCTTGAAGTGAATGAGGGCCATCAAATATGGGAAATGCATGGTGACTTTTGGATGAGGATAGGTGGGTCCAATGGTGGTCAACATCAGCATTGACCACTTTAGAGAAAAGGAGTCTGAAACATGTAAGCCTACCCGAAGGCTAGAGTGTCGAAGTCTCGAAGTGAATGAGGGTCATTGGATTAAGAATTCAGGTGAAAACTAGACCGTTCGATATCGAGTAATGATCCAAATAAGAAAGACATATGACACTTTAGGAGATCCACATCAGCAAGGACTGTTGGCACAGGGGAAAACCCAGGGTTCAACACTACAACAACACACCAACAAAACACTAACTACCGGCCCTTTCGGCAACACCTATGAAGCGGATGAAGTCTCACCTGAGGTAGAGGCAGGGGTGGTTGCAAGACTTAGGTGTCTGCAACCTTAGCTGGGACAAAGATCTGTGATTACAATACTTAATAGAGCACTTAGCACCGTCAGTTCGTTATTATTTAACCAATATCTACTTCGTAGATAAAACAAAGCATCGCATCATTCACCTAGATCTAATGTATTTAGGCACTTAGCATAAATAAATGGATCAGATATGGCAGATTCAAGCACCAAGAAAATTCACCTATATCATATATAACATCTAGATTCATCATAAGCAAAAAGCATAAAAAAATCTATCTATCTATCTATATCAATAACTTAGCAAATAACAGATAAATGCACCAACACATCGCACAAAGAAGAATAACACAGTATTTACGTGGTTCACCCCCACCCTAGGGCTATGTCCACCAAATCTTATTCTTTATTATCTTCAATCAATCATCTACATGCACATATCCAAAAAAACCCTACTCTGCGTAGGATAGGATATCTGCATGCACCTCGCTAGATCCTCCTTCCCCGAGCTAGGTCTAGCACAAAGCCTTTCACAATCTGTTACAACCACTTGCACTTAGCTCTACAGTTTCTCACAATATGCATAGAGAATATTCAAACCATACTTGCACTTAGCACTTAGCTTATTGACCTTTTTACTTATATCACCTAGCTACTTATTTATAGTTTACAAAATAGGCATAAAAATGAGTAAACCCATGGGCTGACATCCCATACCCATTACATATTCTCAAATCACAAAAAGGACCCAAAAAGGGACCAAGATCCCATGATATCTACTTCGTCTTGCGCTCCATCTTCGACAGGCTGTCGAAGTCCCAAAATAGGTCAACTTGACCAAGGATCTCCCCAAAACATGGTCAAGGGCCAATAGGCCCCCAACACTCACTTGTGACTCGTCCCAAGTCACTTTTGTCTGACTAGCTCTTCTTCGAATGCCTCGAGCTTGGCTCGAGCTTCTTCAACTTGTTGTTGTGCTATGGCTAGGAGTTCAATGAACTCTTGGATGATTGCATCGTTGATAGGTCCCTCCAGACATTGTTCAGCTGTAGTGACAACCTGCTCTAGCTCTACTCCTTGGCCTTCTACCTCTGTAAACAATTGATAATCCTTTTCTTGTACAGGTTGGAGTTTCTGAGTTACCTCCATAACTCTGCTCTGGATAGTATGGATCTATTTTTGTGTAGTGCATTGCTCTTGGGAGCGCTTCATTCTTTCCACAACTGACAGGGACTTCAGTTGCGCCTGTATATTTTCATCTTGATACTTCACCTCTTGGAGCTGCGACTCTAGTGCCTTCAGTTCTAGGTTATTCGTGAGTTGTTCATAGGTCTGGGCACTACGATTAGTGAGTTTCTTACATTCTAGGGTAAGAGCCTTTAGCCTTTCAACTGCGCTTCAGGCAGTTGCTTCTCTTTGGTCTCTTACATATTTTGGGGTCTTAGGTACATTGTGTAGATCCAAATCTTCTATGCATTGTTGTAGCTATTGGATGGATTCTATGAGCTGGTTCACCTCCTGTGTAACTCGGCCTTTTGCCTTGATTTCTAATACTGTCACAGAGAAAATTTCTCTATTGACCACTTATTTTACTTCGAGTTGCTCTACGAGAAACTATTCCTTTTCTTCCTGTGGCTGTGTTTTTTCTTCATCAAACTTCACTTGGAGAGAAAGATTTTCCTATTTTGTAGCACTGCGTTTCTCTATGAGTACTCCTTATAATTGTGTCAAAGCCTGGGTTGCTTGCTTTGTTTCTTCCTGTTCTTATCGAAGGCGAGCTTCGACTATATCAGCTAGGTGGTGGAGTTGAGTTGGCTCATCTCCCAATTTTGGCTCTCTCGACGCAATGAAGACTATGCGGCTGGACTGTAGGGCCTGTTGTACCCCTCGGAGTTTAGTCTCAATTCGATCATACATATCTTCTTTCTTTTCTTCTTGTTTCTCTATAATTTCCAGCGAAGCATCTTGCAGGGCTTTATGAGGAAGTCGAAGTCATCAGAGGTGAGGACAGTCTGCATCTTGATCATGGTGGCCTTCAATTTCTTTAGGGAGGAAGGTTTCAGAGGTGAACCTTTCCACTTCTTCAGGGGATCAACCTCGTCTTCTTTCTTCTGTTCGACTTCTTTTTCATATAACTCTTCACCGTCACCTCCTTGCTCTGGTGATATGGAAGACTTTTCACGAGTGCATTGTCTAATTCTTGGACCTCTTCGGTCTTCTTTGTCCTGCTAGGTCCGGGTGTGTTCTGCGTTGTTTCTAGGCTATCAATGTCAGATATATCCACAGGGTCTGCTGGAATAAGGAGGTCTGTCGACCAGTCCTTTGTGATTTCCTCCAAGTCCTCCTCTGTCAGCTTATAGTAGGATTGAAGTTGTTTCTTGTGTTTGTCGGTGTGCGCTATGATGTAAATAAAATGTCGATCTGCATTGAACTTCATCAAAGGCTTGAATCGGTGTAGAGTGTTCAGAGTCATGCAAGGCTCGGACTGTATGGCTATCTTCAGTTGATTGTAGTAGGTATGAAAAACAACATTTGAATCCCACTATTTATTCATGTCGCTTGAGTACCACAGTGTATTGAACTTCGCGACCAGTGGTTCAAAATGTTCGATGTCCGGGAAGGTCATACCTTCCAGCATCTCCCAGGAAATAAAAGCTATAAGAATCAAGAGCCAGCTGAAATGAAATTCATATCCTTGATCCTGTGCTTCTCTGCAGTCTAGTTCCAACTGTTTCACTAGGTACTTCACCCAATTCATCTGAAGGCCTTCCATGCACTTCCTTGCGAGGTTGACTACAAAACCAGTGACTTGGGTGGGTAAGTTATTTCATACTAACTTCCATGCAATCAACTGATAGGTGAGGTGCATTGTGCCACTCTGGATAGAAGCTACCTTGTAGCCTCGTGCGCCCTTCTCTACATCGCCATAAGTGTCCTTGATCTTCTGTGCTAGAGCGTGATCCATGGATTTTCCTGGGTAAAACTCTTGTGGATCAGGTCCTTGCATACTCAAGCCCATGATCCGATTGATCAACATCGGATCAACTGTTATACGACGATTTAGGCACAAATATCTGCCATGGTAGCAAGACAACAACATCTTGACACATGCATTCACCTCCTGGTGTCTTTCGAAGTGGGGAATCTTCATGATGTTCAGCAGGGTGGATTGCACGAGGTTCATAGTCCACGACTGGGGGATTATCTTTGAATTCTTCCCCTTAGTTCTGGTCAGGTACTTATGTGGGGCGAGCATGTTATAGAATTTGTGATATTCAAGGTTGAAGTCACTAAACTTCAATGCTACAATTTTATCTTGGTCTGCTCTAATTGCGCGTATCCCCTTCAGGAGGTACATCGTAACCAAGGTGTATTCAAAATATTTGGGCACATTGTCTTGATTTACTGCACTGCTCAGAGGTGGTATATAGGCAGGTAATATGATCGAGATCAATTTGTCATTCGGTAGATCATCCCTGTGCTTGGTTCTCTTTTCATCTGATGGCCGAGATGGTCCAGCTCCATGAGAAATGGACGAAGAGGCTGGCAGTCCTCTCATTGATGATGCTTGTACACCTGTATACATCGACATGAATCTTTCAGTCATGAGTTCGATCAAAACTTCTTCAACAACTTTCTCTGTAGTGCTCAACTTGTTCAACATACACGCTCGGGGTTAACAATATCGGGTTCGAAAGGTAACTTATACACAGTAACAGGATAGAGAGAAAGAGCACGATGATCACTGTGAAAAATAGACTTAGTCTGGGGGCTCAAACTCTCAGTTGGAAAAAGTGTTCTCAGTGCATGGTGCGATGGGATAAATAGGTAACTCAGCAACAGGTATGAAGCCTTCATTAACTCTGTTCTTTCTATTATGGCGTAGTCCCAACGATCAGATGGTGATCTGTCTGTCCATAAATGTCTTTCTACCCATTCGGAGCATTGGTCTAATGGTTATAAGGTCCCCAACAACTATATTGATTCACCATGGTGAAGTGCCATGTGTCGTTGTTCTGATATCCCGGTGAAGCTCCAATTTTACAAATTTTCCTTCTATGAGGTTCCCTCTGGAACCTTCTACAACTTGTTGATCTTAGCTCTCTTCTTACTTAGCTTTCTATCCTTCTTCCCAGTGAGATTCGTCTTGGTAGGCCTTTTTCCATTCTGATTCTTATCTTCTTTTGGCATAGGTACTTCACATTGTTGATATTCTTCCCTAAGATTCGAGGGTGATACTTCTTCTTTATCTAGAATGGGTACTTCAATCTTCTATGGGTCTTCTAGTGTTCTCGCAAGTTTTACATCTGGGTCTCTTGTGTTAAATAGCTTTGATTTGTTCTTCTGTTCTTCAATAAAGTGTGTGATCTTTCTAGTAATGAATTCTTTTAACTCTTGCTTCTTCTACTCTAAAACTTCTTCTTCTTCTTGCCTTCTGGCCTGATTTCTTTCAATCCAAGGTTTTCGTAGTAGCATGGTAAATGGGGCACTATTCTCAATAAATTTAATAATCTCAAAATCTTCCTCTATCGAAGTTCCATTGGCATTCATAGGTATCCGGGTGAGCTTTCCACATAGGTTTATCAACGTTCCTTTGAATAGTCCTATTCCTCCTAATGAAGGAAGCATAGCAGGCCTCCCTATAGATTCCCAAGTTCTCTCTGTCATGATATTCACCTATGCTTCCTCATCTAGAACACAGTCAATGTCGAAGTCTCCTAGTCTTGCTTCAAGGCATTCTTTTTCTTTGAATATCTTTGATAATATGACATGTCAGTGGTCATTCAAGGTTTCTTTCATCTATAGCAATACTTTCTCTAATTCTTTCTAGGATTCTTTCATAATCTTAGTTTCTAGATATGCCTTAGGTTTTCTTGTCTCATGTTCATTTCTTCAAGATTAGCAATCATTCTAAGACAAACCAATACTTCATGGTCCATAGATTTGCAACAAAGACAACTGAGTGTTCTCCCAGGGCATTCCTTAGTAGCATGCCCTGGTTTTCTGCAACTGTAATAGAGGGTTAATTCTATCTTTCTTTTAAATGATCCCCAGCCTTTCCTGAATTTCACGCTAGGATCATGGTAGCTAACCTACAAACATTTCTTTCTAGGGTCCTGCATACACTTATTAGTCCAAACATTCTTTCTATGCATAGGTATAACATATTTTTCACTATTCTTATCAAATCTACTCATATCAAATCTTCTTTCATCTATTAATACCCTAGTTTTCAAGNAAATCTTCCTCTATCGAAGTTCCATTGGCATTCATAGGTATCCGGGTGAGCTTTCCACATAGGTTTATCAACGTTCCTTTGAATAGTCCTATTCCTCCTAATGAAGGAAGCATAGCAGGCCTCCCTATAGATTCCCAAGTTCTCTCTGTCATGATATTCACCTATGCTTCCTCATCTAGAACACAGTCAATGTCGAAGTCTCCTAGTCTTGCTTCAAGGCATTCTTTTTCTTTGAATATCTTTGATAATATGACATGTCAGTGGTCATTCAAGGTTTCTTTCATCTATAGCAATACTTTCTCTAATTCTTTCTAGGATTCTTTCATAATCTTAGTTTCTAGATATGCCTTAGGTTTTCTTGTCTCATGTTCATTTCTTCAAGATTAGCAATCATTCTAAGACAAACCAATACTTCATGGTCCATAGATTTGCAACAAAGACAACTGAGTGTTCTCCCAGGGCATTCCTTAGTAGCATGCCCTGGTTTTCTGCAACTGTAATAGAGGGTTAATTCTATCTTTCTTTTAAATGATCCCCAGCCTTTCCTGAATTTCACGCTAGGATCATGGTAGCTAACCTACAAACATTTCTTTCTAGGGTCCTGCATACACTTATTAGTCCAAACATTCTTTCTATGCATAGGTATAACATATTTTTCACTATTCTTATCAAATCTACTCATATCAAATCTTCTTTCATCTATTAATACCCTAGTTTTCAAGCTAGGATATAATCTATCAAATATACCTAGATCCATACTGTTGAAACAAAAATTTCCACTTATCTTACTTCTACAGAGCACAAAGCTTTCAGATATAGAAATTTTCAATATTCTTACCTTTATCAGAGCACAAAGCTTTCAGATCTTACCTCTTTTAATAAAAAAGTCTCACTTTTTCCTATCTCAGAGCACAAAGCTTTCATATCTTACCTCTTTTCTTCAGATCAGACTTCTTTTCCTTAGCACAAAGCTTGTCAAACTAAGTAGAGTACTGCGTACTAGAGCAATATATCTACACACAAAGCTTTCACAATTTCAGGTTAGATCTTTGCACAAAGCTTCTTCTTCCTCAGTTTTTAGTAATCACAGTTTCACGTCCCGATAATGGAACCATTTGTTGGCACAGGGGCAGACCCAGGGTTCAATGCTACAACAACGCACCAACAAAACACTAACTATCGACCCTTTCGGCAACACCTGCGAAGAAGATGAAGTCTTGCCCGAGGTAGAGGCAGGGGTGGTTGCAGGACTCAGGTGTCTGCAACCTTAGCTGGGACACATATATGTGATTAGAATACTTAATAGAGCACTTAGCACCGTCAGTTCGTTATTATTTAACCAATATCTACTTCACAAATAAAACAGAGCATCACAACATTCACCCAGATCTAATGTATTTAAGCACTTAGCATAAATAAATGGATTAGATCTGGTAGATTCAAGCACCAAGCACATTCACCTATATCATATCTAACATCCAAATTCATCATAAGAAAAAATCATAAACAGATCTATCTATCTATCTATCTATCTATCTATCTATATCAAGCACTTAGAAAATAACACATAAATGCACCAACACTTCGCACAAAGCAGAATAAAACAGTATTTATGTGGTTCACCCCCACCCTGGGGCTATGTCCACCAACTCTTCTTCTTTATTAGCTTCAATCAGTCATCTACATTCACAGATCCACAAAAAACCTACTCCGCGTAGGACAGGAGATCTGTGTGCACCTCGCCAGATCCTCCTTCCCCGAGCTAGGTCTAGCACAAAGCCTTTCACAGTCTATTACAACCACTTGCACTTAGCTCTACAGTTTCTCACAATATGCACAGAGAAACTTCAAACCATACTTGCACTTAGCACTTAGCTTATTGTCCTTTTTAATTATATCACCTAGCTACTTATTTATACTTTACAAAATAGGCCTAAACATGGGTAAACCCATGGGTCGACATCCCATACCCATTACATATTCCCAAATCCCAAAAAGGACCCAAAAAGGGGTCGAGATTCAACGATCTCTGCTTCGTCTTGCACTCCGTCTTCGATAGGCTTTTGAAGTCCCAAAATAGGTCAACTTGACCAAGGATCTCTCCAAAACTTGGTCAAGGGCCAACAAGGACACGTGGCCCAATCAGATGGTGACAAGTGTCAAGGTCTAGTTGACACTTTAGGTATACAAAAGTCATGAATTTAAGTGACATGTGTTAGCCACTCATCTAGTGCCATGTCAACAGTGACATCAACAAGCCATGTCACTATGGTATTACTAACTTTGGGGATGTCTAAGGTTCCTTTATAAGCTAATCACCAAAGGTACGAATCACGAAGTAACGCTAAACGTTGATCTACTTTGGGAGAATTCTCAACCGTTGATCAAGCATAGCGGAAGAATAAAGTAAGCATGAGGAGTTAACTGACATCAAGAAGTCATTGTAGCTTTATGACTTATTCGGTAGGTAAAACCTCTGGAAGGATTGAACTACTTCAAAGTTCGAGTAACTCGGAGTCCCAGAGTCACGAATAGCCAAATACCCAAAAATCAGGAGCTACCTTTCACCTAAGCCTACGGTCCTAGCTCCTAAGAATATGAAGGTTATTAAGCAAAGAAGTGCTCATATGCACTTCGACGAAATTTGCTTCAGGATAATTGGAAGACTGCAAAGTCTGGAGTCTCAAATCACTGAAGTTCCATAGTGAACGAAAACTATCCACTCAACCACAGATTAAGTCTTGATCATCGATTTTTTTTTATTCTCAAGGATAATGTTGAAATCATCGAATTAGTGCATGTTAGGAATTGCATTTGGTCATGGGTTCAGGCCTCATGATAGAGGAATAAGTATGAAATAAAAAGTGCTAGGAACATCGCTTAAATGGATAAGCTCATGGTTTTGATCCCATGGTCATTTGAACATTGGGTTGAAGGAAACACCTCATACATATTTCATTTATGTAAACAACTTAAGGCCTGAGAGTAATTTGATAGATATTAACACCAGTACAATACATAGAGCAGGTAAAAGCTCGAATATGATCTATTGGCGAACCGGGGATGCAGAAGAAGCATGGAAATGATATAATGAGTTGATCCATAACTGTGATCAACTCATGAGGAAAAAATTTGAATCAAGATTAGTCTTGTAATTAAATTGAGAAACTTACAATCAAATGAAGAGGTGCAATGGTTCATGTTAAAAAGACACAATGATTCAATCCTATACATATTGAAATACTATATAAACTAGAAGTGGTGGTGAATCTAAGTTTGTATTGGTGGATTATATATATATATATATTGGATTGAATGAAAGTTCATTCTATCAATTTGGTGAATGTTTACAAGCTGAGTCTTGTTATGAGGGTTGGATTCCTCACATCTCAGTTGGATATGAGATCAACAAGTTGGGTCTTGTTATGAGAGTTGGGTTCCTCATTTCTTAGTTGGATATGAGAACTACAAGTTGGGTATTGTATCAGAGAGTTGGATCTCTCATATTCAGTTGAAGTTGAAGATATTAAAAGATTGATTTTATTTTTATTCATTCAAGTTAAATAAATAAAAGAAAGATATTTTATGTACTTCATACAGTTTGTGTTATACATGTTTATGAATTATTAATTGAGATGCATATATCTTATTCAGTTAATTCATTTAATCTATGAAAGTGTGAAAAAGAGTCAAAAGTTCCAGACACTAATTCACCTCCCCTTCTCAATGTCAATGTGTGTTTCAACAATTGGTATCAGAGTGGGTGCCTTTAGCAAAGTTTAAACATTGGAAAGTAGATTCTAAATAAATGGGTGGACAAATGGATCTCTCCACAAATGAAGCCCTCTTATTTGATGGAACAAACTACTCTTCATGGAGGTAAATAATGAAACATTATTTGAAGTCAAGAGGATATGGTGTTTGGTATTCAGTAGTATCTAAACCTTGATACTCAACTACCTCAAAGAAAAAATGCAAAAATGCAAAAGAAGCAAAGAAAAATAATTCAATAGCATTAAAGACAATCCAGAATGGATTGTCAGACCAAGTCAAAGAAAATATGGGATATTGCACCTCTGCTAAAGTACTATGGCTCCAGCTAGATAATTTTAATCAAAATAAAGAACAAAACAAAGAAATGGAGAATTCCAATAAGTTTATAGAACAAAACAAAGAAACAGAGAAATCCAATCAAATTAAAGAACAAAACAAAGAAACGGAGAAATCCAATCAGATTAAAGAACAAAACTCTGAAATGGAGAAATCAAATAAGATTGAAGAACAAAATACAGATAAAGAGAATTCTTATCAGAATAAAGAACAAAACACAGAAGAGGACAATTCCATCAAAGAATTGACGCAAACCCCAGTCATCAATAGAGAAGACTACTACATAAAGGAATTGATGAATACCTATGTATTTACTAAAGAAAAACTATTATATTTTAAAACTGATGTTATAACTACATTTGAAGTGATTAGTATGGAACCAGGAAAGGGTCTATATATTGAAGTTACTAAGGATGTTCTTAACCAACTTAAATACACATTTATGTGAACTTTTGAAGAATTGGAGAAACTTCAAAAGAATGATATGTTGCTACTACAACAGTTAGATCAATCTAACCATGAAGAGCATGAACAAAAGATTCARCTAGAAAACAAACAAGAATAAATGAAAAGATTGAAGACCGAAGTTGTTAGTCTAACAGAAKAAATGGAAGAATTGAAGACACATGAAAATAAAATCAAAGAAGTAATATAAGAGAAAAAAGAAATGGCCATCTATCTAAAATATCAACTTGAAGAGGCTAAGAAAAATGAATAATCCCAGAAGATCCAATTAACTAAAAGGGAAGAATCATGTCACATGTTGGAATTGAAAATTATTAACGTAAAAAAGATAAATCAAAGTACTAATGCAAATATAATGACTCAAATTGAAGAAGCTAAGAAAAATGAAGAAGCACAAAAGATCCAATTAACTAAAAAATAATAATCATGCCACATGTTGGAATTGGAAGCCATCAACCTCAAAAGGATTCAACTAGAAAACAAGGAATAAATCAGAAGATTGAAGAATGAAGTTGTTGATCTAACAAAACACATAGAAGAGTTAAAGACATATTAAAAAAATAATAATTGTACAGAAGTCTTGGTTGATATAGAAGAAATGATCATCAATCTAAAGAATCAACTTGAAGAAGCTAATGAAAAAGAAGAAGCCTTGAAGATTTAGTTGACTAAAAAGGAAGAAACATGTCACATGTGGGAAATGGAAGTTATCAACCAAAAAAAGAAGAATAAAAAGACAAAAGAAACTATCTGACTGCAACCTGCCCTCAGCGTCAAGCTGCTCACCAGGACCTTCTTAACACACACAGGCCCGAAGAGTTACAAACTCTTCCAACTCCCCTCGGGAGCTACCCACAGTAAACTCCTTCGGCGATCTCCCCTTCAAAATTTGGGAAATCATGATTCAGAAATTCGCGGTTCTCGTGAGCACGGTTCACATGCAGCTCCCAACCCCGAACCCCGAATAGTCAACAGTCAACGCTCTTGTGTATCGGGGATTTCCCTATCGGGAAATCGGAATATGTGATGTCGACTCCTTGAACTCAAACCCTCGAACACCGATATGCCGATTTTCCGATATAGCGCCACCTGTCCCCCCACTAGTGCCTTCGGGTCCCATGCAGCCACGTCACGTCGGGATTTCACGGATCGCGAATCCGAGATGCAAAGTTTCCCTATTGTCGGAAACCCCGAATGACGAAACCCCGATTCTCCGGATTCGTGCCACCTGTCCCTCCGACAATCGACGGTTCCCACGGAATCGGGAAATCGCTACTCGCGATTTCGACATGCATGCAACACTTGCACTCGCCAACCCCGATATGCCTATTTGCGATGGCAAATGAGTTCCACTGGCGCTTGAAGGTTAAATCCCTCGCTACTTTTCCCAGAGATTTCAAGTCGTCGATTCTCTTCCTCTTGAGGAATACTCCGGCTCTCCAAGGCTCCGCCTTATTTGAGATTTTCCTGGGTCTGTTCCCACAACAAACACAAAGGAACTATTCCTCCTGAGCTTCAACAACTCTGAGATTCCTCAAAGACTTCTGCGTAAGCTGCTTACACTCGAACTTCAACCACTTTCAAGGGTTGAATTAAGCCAGACTCTATGTCCCCCTGACAATAGTAGCCCTGTTCTCTTTTTCTCGGGCTCGTCTCTAAGACTTCAGGTTCGACCTGCACTTCTCCTGCACGGCTCGAACAACCCAATTCAACTCCTGACAGATGTGAATGAGAGTTTAACGACCCAGCCTCCTCAACGCACTCTATGCGGAGGAATTCGACTGCACTCTATGCAGGAATCTCCTAGCTCAAACCGAGAAACAATTTGAACTTATTTCCTCATTCTCTCAGGTTTCAAACCTGCCATGCAATCACATATGCAGCATCTAGAAGAAAGGCATAAAAAGAAGCAAGTATGCAACAACATAATATCAACAACACACAGAAAACAAACACAGCCATAGAATTGAATCAAAGTCTTTCTTCTATTAATTCCATCTGTACATGGGTGTTCTTCACTAGTTCTTTGCTTTCTCTCTCTCCTGTATGAATGATAATGAATTACAATGTACAAAGGAGGGTGCCTATATTCCGTTTTCCCTCTCGAAAGAAAAACTGTCTAATCTACAGTTAATTCCTATCTAACAACATTAAAACCATTAAATGCCTTCCTATCTATAATACATTACAAGTGCGCTTCTTATGAATGCTTTCATTCAAATGGCGGCGCAACAACTTTCCAAGTATTTCAAAAATATATGTGCTGGCGTTGTCCAGCTGTATGTTCTTTACTCTACGCGCTGGCTCACTTGATGAAGTGTGGATGCTCCTGCATCATACTCCTCAGCTCAAAAGATTTCATGGGCTCCTGTCCATGAGCTCCTGCACAGTGTGACCATGCCTCTGTATCACTGCATCTGTTTCCCAGCTGGCATCCTCCACTGGGTGGTTCTTCCATTTCACCAGGTATTCAAAATACTGCTTTCTCCTGGTCTTCTGGCCTGCTCTTTTATCCAGTATGCACTCCATCTGCGGCTTCTGTGCAACTGGTAATTGTTTCTACCACTGGATCACTGGTTGTTCATCAGTTCCAGCTCCTTCATCCTCGGTCCTGTAGGGGTATAAATCCGAAATATTGAAAATCGGAGATATCTCGATGCCCTCTGGCAACTCAAGCTCATATGCATTCTCTCCAAACTTCCTCAGGACTCTGCATGGCCCGATCTTCTTCATCTTGAGCTTGTTATACATTCCCTTTGGGAATCTTTCCTTTCTCAAGTGCGCCAGAACCATGTCACCAACTTTGAACTGAAGTTGTCTCTTCCTCTGGTCGCCTCTGCGCTTATACTCTTGATTCGCCTTCTGCAGTCGCTGTTTCACCTGAGCATGAAGCTCCTGCATCGCTTCAGCGAACTCTTCAGCCCTCGCGCTGCTAGTTTCAGCCTGTTCTGACTCCCTGAGCTCAGAAACTCCTCTTGGCTGCGTCCCATACAAAATTTGAAACGGGCTCTTACCTGTACTCCGATTCACCGAATCGTTGTACGCGAACTCGACCTGTGGCAAAATCTGGTCCCAACTGCTATGATGCTCCACCACGAGGCTCCTCAATAGATCTCCCAAGCTTCTGTTGACCACTTCCATCTGCCCATCTGTCTGCAGATGGTATGCTAAGCTAAGAGCCAAATTAGTCCCCAGCTTCTTCCATAGTGTCCTCCAAAAATGACCTATGAACTTTGTATCCCGATCCGAGACGATGCTTCTCGGCAATCCATGCAATCTGACGATCTCTTTGAAAAATAAGTTCGCGATGTGGGTCGCATCGCTGGTCTTATGACACGGGATGAAATGTGCCATCTTTGAGAATCTGTCCACTACTACAAAAATGG
>SNQJ01S0023842.1:187823-200770 GCA_010110895.2 Picea sitchensis | reverse complement strand
GTACCAATGGAGGAACCCCTCCTCCTGGGGAACCTTATACCTTTCCTTCATTTGGAAACTTTGGTCCTCCATATGTTGCCACACTGAGTCTTCCAGGACTCACTATCGGATTACCAGTTTGGTTGTTCCCCACTCCGGTGATCCCGAATCCTCCCAATGTTTCAGTTGCACCTAATACTTTGGAAATCCCCACTCTATTGAGTTTTAGTTATCACACCTATGCATGCATTTTATTTAATTATTGTCTTTTCTAAGAGACTTATTCAATTGGTATTGGGAAGATACAACATCTAAAGTCCAAAATTTTGAAGTCTTGTATTGTGGCTAAACAACTCATCAATGGAAATGTTAGGCATAGATATCATAAAGTCAATGGAGACTTGTTAGTTGAAAGTTGTATTAAAATGAGTCTCTCACTTTTTTTTCCAAATGAAAATTAGCTCAAAATTATATTCAGATATAATTTTTTTTACATTATTGCATTCTTGATCATAATAGCCGAGTCATAGACTCATAATAAGCATTGATCGAAATATTGTCATACAAAAAAAATATCATTAAAGTTTCTATAATGAAGTCTCCAAAAAACGAAAATTATGTCAATCCCAAAATAAAAACATTCAGTGATGGAACTGATACTATTTCCTATGACCAAATTGATGGTTGAAAGAAGATATATATGTTTTGTTGTTGACATTCCTCCTGGTTCCCATTGGAAGTAGGATGTCTTTCCTTCTGGGGCAGAAAGAGCATGTTTTAAAAGCTGGTCTGCAACTTTGTTGAATTCTCTGTAGACATGGTGAAAACTGGTAGCCTGGAAATCTTTTATGAGATCTTGAATTCTCCTCTTCCAGCCTTCAATGATACACCCTTGCAGATTTTCTTTTCCATTAAGCCAATCTATAATAACTCTGGAATCTCCACATGCTTGTATCTTCGGAAGAGAAAGATATGAGGAGAAATTCAGGGTTGCCCAGATACCCAGTAACTCCGCCTTGGTGTTAGTGCATGCTCCCCCATTTAATGTCCATCTAAAGACCCGAGAGTAAATATTCATGATTTCACCTTCTGCACCACACATTGACTTGTTTTTCTGTGAGGCCCCATTAAAGAAATCTATTGAAAAGCCTTCTAAATATAGAAGATTACAGTCCCTTAAGGGAACGTCTGGAGTAGAAGAAGAATGTTGCTTAAAAAGGCCCAACACTTTAATGAAAACAGAGTGGATGGATGGCTATAAGTTTTCAAAGATCGCACTATTTCTTTCAATCCAAATATACCATATAGTGATTGTTGCAAGAGAAGGGGCCACCGTTTTGTATTTTGTCCATTTAAAGAAACAATCAGATAGATCCTTTCCTTCCCAATTCTTTTTGAATTTAAATAAAAATTTTAACCTGTCCCAAATCATTTTGGAGAAACGATAATCAATGAAGAGGTGATTTATGTCCTCACTGTGATTCTTACAAAGGATACATTGACTTGGTCCTTCCCACCCTCTTCTCTGGAGAATATCCCAGGTTAAAAAAAAATTATCCGTGGCCAACCAAATGAAGAGTTTGATCTTCAGTTGAATATCCCATTTTTAGATGGAATTCCTCCAAACCTCTGTCTGTAAATTTAAAGTAGAATAGAAAGCCAAATATGCATTCTTCACTGTTAACTAACCTGAAGCATTACCACCTGTCTAAAGCAATTGGTCTGAGTCATCCTTTAAATTGATGCCTTCTCCTGTGAGTGCATTCAGATACTGGTACCACTCTTTAGCTTGTTCACCTCTCAAACCCAGGTCCTTACTATCATGCCAGGACCCTAAAGGAGAAATATTAATAAGAGCCTTTTTTTCTTGGGCAAGTACCATGATACCTGCGGATCGAAGACTTGAAATGAGTTCCCGAGAGAGAATAACTTTGTCTCTCAGTCCCAGAATAAAATCATTTCCAACAGATATGAGGTTTCCGGACCTCGACAACCAACTTAGCCAGTGAGTTATAATATGCATTGATTTAAGTAAATTGTTCCATACCTAAGAGGCCGCTCTCAAATTGAAAGTATCATTTCTTAACCAGTTTACAATGGATGACTGATGTAGATATTTGTCCATAATTATACGATGCCAAATTCCATCCTGAGTGAGTACTCTCCACAATGTATTTGCATTCAGCGTTGTGTTGAAATGGACTAGGTTGCGGAAAACCCATCCCCCACAGGATTTTGGCTTGGATAAAACATCCCACCTACAAAGATGATAGTGATTTGCATCCATGTTACCTTTCCACAAGAAATTAAACATTTCTTTATGGAGTTGATTTAAAATAGTATGTGGCATCAGCTCCAAGGACATCCAATAAATTGATTGACCTTCAAGAATAGACTTTAGAAGTATATATCTTCCACCTAGAGATAACCAGTTTTTTCTCCAAGATCTAATCCTGTTGCTCAAATTCAGTATTATCCAATTTCAATCAACATCCCTCTGGGCACCGATCATAGTAAAGAATCCCAAATATTTTAAACTAGAGGAAAGATCCACAAAGGAATAAGGAAGAAGTAGCTTAAAGGGAGAGAGATCTGATTACGATAACCCAACAAAATGCATAGTAGTTTTTTCATTGTTTACTTGAAGACCTGAGGCATTGCAGAAAAGCATTACGATTTTCTCAATTTCCAACAATTCCTGAAGATCGGCCTTCGTCAGGATTAGGACATCGTCCACAAATAACAGATGAAGAATTTTGATCATTTTTGTAACTATTATTCCAGTAATCTTTTTTTCCTCTTTACTTTTATTCAAGAGAATACTGAGACCCTCCATGACTAGAATGAACAATAAAGGAGATAGGGGACAACCCTGTCTCAATCCCTGCCCACTCTTGAAGAAATCCGTAGCGTCACCATTTATCAACACATCATAAGTTGGTAACATCGCACAACCCATGATCCATTTCATCAAATGTGAACCAAAACCAACTTGAAGGAGGATCATATGAAGAAAATCCCAATCTACACAGTCATAGACTTTTTTCAAATCCAATTTCAATACTAGGGATTTGGATTTCTTTCTCTGAATACTGTGTAGACATTCATGAGCAGTCCCTAAAGCATCTTGGATTCTTCTTCCTTGTAGAAAACTTAGTTGTTCCTCTGAAAGGAATCTATACAGAAAAGGATTTATATGATCTGCAATGATCTTTGAGATCAACTTGTAGCAAAGGTTGCACAAAGATATAGGTCTTTAATCCCCAAATCAAATTGGTTTATTCTCTTTTGTATCAAGGCCAAGAAAGTTGCATTTAGGTTCCTACTTATAGATCCATTCGTTCTAGATTCTTCAATCATAAGTACTAAATCTTCACCAACCAAATCAAAGAAAGTTAAGAAGAATTCCATGGTCCAGCCATCACGGCCAGGACTTTTATCTTTTTTGAATTTCATCAGGATCTCTTTAATCTCTTCCAAGGTAACTGACTCAAATAAAGTTTTTTCTTCTGCCTCATTTAACCACTTGGAATAAAGACCAGTTAGTTGGACCTGTTCACCTAAGTAGGACTCGGGTCAAGCTTTAAAAAAATCACTGAAATGATGTACTGCTACTCCCTTTATATCATCACGAGTTTTATAAAATCTCCCTTGTTTGTCGTTTATTTACCAGATATGTTTATGAATACGTATCTGATTAGCAATTTGGTGAAAATACTTTGTGTTACTATCACCACACCTGATCCAAGTTGCGCGGCTCTATTGATGCCTCTTTTCTTTAGAGAATTTTAGAAGGTCATTTCTTTCCTTTTCTAACTGTCCCAGAAGCACATCCAGATCTGGCTGCGAAGAGTCCTCCACTATATTGAGGAAGGTTTCTTTAATATGAAGTTCTAGGGCGACCATTCGATGTTGTATTTTTTTATCCTGCTCCTTGGCCCAGAGTTTTGATTTAAATTTTAATTCCTTCAATTTCCAAACCAGTCTTCATTGACCACTAGGCTTTGATAAAAACTTAGAATCTTTCCAAACCTCATGTGCTAGACTCTTAAATTCCTCGTCCAATACCCACAAAGGATTCAGTTTAAAAGGAAATCCTCTGTATTTAGGAAAAATTTCCAGCTGGAGGATAGCAGGCGCATGATCCGAAATAAAGGGAAGTTCAACCCAAGAGCGAAAGATACCACATTTATTTAAAAAACCTTTTGCAATGATACACCTATCCAGTCTTTTTGCAATAGCTTGATTTCCTTTTCGACCATTTCACCACGTCGGGACCAGCTTAGCTGGGCGAATATCCACAAGCTTCTTTGTGCTCAACAAGGACCTATAGTAATCTTCCATAGAACCAGAAAAATTAGAGCTTCCCCAAACTTCATCAGGTGATAGGGTTATATTTAGATCCCCAACAATGATCAAATTGTCAATCGATAGAATGCCACTATTCACCACATTGTCCCAAAAAACTTGTCTGTCCACACAAGGACCATAAACATTTAACAAGGAAAGATTTAAATTGGTTGAAATAAACTTGCCAGACAGTAAAATCCCTCCACAAGTTAGAAGAGGTTTCAAATCAAAGAAAGTGAGATCCCAAGTAGCTATCATTCCTCCCGAGTTACCCACGGAGTTTACAACACATTGTTAGACTTTAGAGTATTAAATGCTATACAAAGAGATGCGATGTTTATAGGTAGTTCAGCTTAAATGTTTAATATAGTGTTTATTAACGGAGAATGTTAAGGTCTCTAATCAATATTTTTGTTGCATTATTTAATGTTAAAAGATTTAATAGCTTTTGCAAAATAGTATATGTAAGAAGGATTATAATTATAAAACATGATGTTTGATGTTTGGAAGCATGGATTAAAATTGGCTTTATTATATTTCTCTATTTTCAAAGTAGTGCAAGTTGCATATTAAATTTTTATAAGGGTTATTCTTCAAACTTTAGGTGAATGACACTAATAAATGCATTATATGATACATTTGTTTTTAATGTGAGGATCTTTATTTACTCTAAAACATCTTTATTGTACCATACCAACTTGCATTAATGTAATGGAAAAGTAAAGCTACATTTCCTATTTGTTTTATCTAGAATATGTTTAGTCAAAAGTATTATTTGAATTCTTTTTTAATTATGTTGGTATTTTCCTTCTTTTGAACCATCCATAGCATGCTTAAGCATCTTCCATCCTAATTTCTTATGAATTGTTTGTAAGGTCCTTTGTTCTTAAACTAGATTTATAAAGGTTTTTTTTCTTCTTAGAAGGTATTCTTTGAATTCTTGTTGCATTTGAATTGCGTAGGTATTTCATTATGGATTTTATATTGTTTTTGTTGGAAGTTGATATCCAATAATCTGTCTTTGAATCCTTAGTTATTTATGATGCTTTCATATTCATGTGTTCACTATTGGTATCCGTGTGTTTGATTTGGAAAGTTTATGGGTCATCCAAATTTGAATTTCGCTTTTTATGATGACTTATTTCTTTAGGGCTCACAAATATATGTTTCTAGATTAATTCAATAAGTCACTCATAGATTTGGTGTTGTCTATAGGTTGTATAAACAACAAGGACACTACAAAAAATATATATTATTAATTATCATAATAATTTAGTGGAAAACACTCAATAATGTGCATTTTCTTTAATGTAACAAACAAAATATTTTAAAGCATCTTTAAATCTCTTACAATTACTCTTACAATCTTTGAACCTTTAAATATGTGCTTTGAGAACATCAAAGTGTTGCAGATTTGTGAATGTTAAGGTGGTATTTTTTAATTTATTAATTTCTTTATAAGCATAAAGTTGATTGGAAATACAATATTTTATTTAATATATTTTTTAATGAAGTGTGTAGTTAATTTATTATTGTAAATTGAAATACAATTTTTTTTTTAAGTTTTTAAGCAAACAATATGCACCTTGCAGCAGTGCATTTAATGTTGTATATGTTAGGATATACACACTAAAATTTAAAACAACTTTAAATCTAAGGATGCATATCTCAACCTATCCAACATTAAATGCATTGCTGCAGTGTGGATATTGCTTACATTTTCATCATGGAAGGAATACATAAATATATACCCTTCTAACTGAAATCAAAACCAAACCTTCAAATTTGATCACTATTTAAAAGTATATTGATGAAAATCTACAATTAATAGTTTTTTCTTTTTCATTTCCTTTGATGACTGATTAATGAGTTTCCATAATGAGTGTGTCATTTCAAAATTTTGTATGGTCAATGTAAGTTGGTTAGAGTGTGTCATTTTCAAATTTTACCAAAGAAGTTAAATTGATGTACGGTCACTGTCTGTTGGTTGATGGTGTAAACAGATATAAAAGTTGAGGTGTGGACACTCTTTGTTACGATAAGGTGCATCGATATTTTGTTGCATCGATATTTGTTAATGGACACAGTGGTAAGGTGCATCGATATTTGTTAATGGACACAGTGGTAAGGTGCATCGATATTTTTCCTTTCCTAACATCATGAGTGATTTCCCTAAGGAGTATGTCATTTTCAAATTGTACGAAAGAAGTTAATTTGATGGAGGAAACGGATGGAGGAAACGGATATAAAAGTTGAAGTCTGGCCACTCTTTAAATTGGTAGATGAATTTGAAGGACTAGTAAAAGTTGTGAATTGAATACTCAACCGAAAGGGATAACGTGGTATTTGTTAATGGGGCAGTGGTATGGTCTGCCATCAATATTTTTGTTACACTTTTTAATGTTGCGGGATATAATAACTTCTGCAAAAGAGTATATTTAAGAAGGGTCATAATTACAAAATGTAAATGCCTATATTGAGAGTTGAACAGTTAACAATGCATTACTCAAAATTCATAATAAAAATTATTAGACAGAAACTAATAGCTTTGTATAACTGTTTTAGGTTTTGGTTTTTTTGGCAGGATTCCAGCAACATAAATGTGGAGGAAATTTTAATTTTTTGTTATTTAAATTGCATTTCTGAATACATAAATGGATTCAGCATGTTCAAAAAACAGTGTAACACTTGGATTACACAGACTTACCACTGAAATCTACATATCCAACATTTTCTAACAAGATTTCTAACAAAATTAAACAGAAAGAAATTAATCATTGAATTTTTTATATAAAAGTTTTCCAAACAAATGGTTTATTAAATAAGTCAATAATATATTTTGAGATGATATTGAGAGTGTTTGCTATCAGTTTCTATATTTTCCATTCTTAGGGAAATATATTTAATTAAATTTAAAAAGCCATGATTTTCAAAACTCAATGAGTGTAGAGCCATGATTTTCAAAACTCACATATGGTTAAACTTGAGAGAAGCTGTGATTATTAAAACCCTTCATTGCTTACATCAATCATCCCAACAACGCTAACTATGTCGTGCCACCACAAACATTTTAATTTCACCACCTCACCGATCTTTCTCCAAGCACACCGCTTCTGGTTTGCCTCATTGTAAGGACGCTGCTTATAGTGCAAAATACTCACTCTACATGAAAATACATAATAATATGCTTAATTAGTTCGTTAGTTAGTTGACTGTTATAGGAGGAGTGGGTAACTCCTTAACTTCTTGTAATCATATTGTGTAATTATACATGTTCATATTAATAATAGAATACACATAATAGTGTAACTTATTACATCAATTCTATCTCTACTTAATCTTTTCACCCTGTACTTTGACATGCTCTTAAACTTGACAATTCTACACAATGGTCTCTCTAATGAGCTCCTATAAAGAATAGTGGCAAATCAGATATAGTACTGCTCTCTCTTTGCTGCAATAACTATTTTGGAATAGTTAATGTTATACGTACTATTTTATGTTGGAATTCAACACTTTAACATTAGACAAGTTCTCTTCAAAAGAAGTCTTAAGATGCATTGTATATCATATCTAAGACATTGTTGATTTTAAAAGACAATTGAAATATGGTATTCAAAATGGCCGAAGAAAAGTAGTCATAAAATTTAGTGTGAATGGTTAATGTCATATGTACTAGTCTATGTTGGAATTCAACACTTGAACGACTAATTTGCTTTAAAAAAAAGAAGGTTTATGATACATTGTATATTGAATATCGAAAACATTGTTGACTTCAAAAGACAATTAAAGAGTCGATTTCCTTGTAGTGGCAACATATGATTTTGGTTGTAAGACAACAATGAGCCTTAATGTGGTCTGACCCATAATATCGATTCAATTATGTTCATAACACCCCGGTTAATTTGAAGAATCTAGGTTGTGTCAACATGATAGTTGTTAATTTAAAAACTTAAAGCTACTCCAAAGATATGTCTGCAGCTGATAGATGTGTATTTAACACATAGTCATTGGGGCTATTATATGCACTTGGAGTAGATAGTAACCCATCCATTTCACATATGTCTACATCACTTGAGTATCATTCGAGATATAATATGCATTTGTTGATGGGAGCCTAATGTTAATATTCCTACGAAATGGTGAATTGAAATAGTGGAATTTGGTTATGTGTAGCTATCATGAAAAGAAACACATTGTTTACATGTACAGTGGGTCAACTCAGCCAGCTCAACACCATATATTTGGTCAGATGAATGCCACATAAAAAGTCCAAACCAGTGATGCCACTGCACTGCCAAGTGTAAGGACACATACCAATGCCACAACATCCAGTGTAGAGAAGAAGACGTCCACATGGTAGCCACCTCATCTGCACATCAACACAAGAGATCTCGTAAAATGGCTAAGTATCAGAGCATGTGGAGATAGTGTGCACAGTGGAGGATCGGGAGTATGTGAAAAGATGGGCATGAACCCCAGACCCACGAACACAGGGTAGAGTATAAAAAATGGAGATGTCTCACAGACCCGTAGTAAGCTAAAAAAAAAATGACTAAGTATCAAAGCATCATGGAGATATAGCACGATGAAAAATCAAAAGTATATACAAAGAAATGCCATAGTCCCGCAGCCCCGTGGACCCGCAATGAAATCCTGAAAAAAAGGTTAAGTATCAAAAATATGTCGAATTGTCAAATTCTTGTAGCTTTTTCCGTATTTCCATCAGGTTAAGTATCAAGAATTTCCATAATGTTTGATATTGTGTTTGTCCATCAAGTCTCTAACGAGCCTTGAAGTGAACTACGTTCCTCCATTAGTAACAATTTTCTGAGGTATTGAATCTGGTGAAGATTTCTTCATGAAGAAATCCTACTACTGCTTGTTTTGTTGTGGATGGGAGTGCTTTGGCTTCCATCCATTTTGTGACATAATCTTAGCATACTAGGATTTAGGAATTATAATGGGAGGAAGGATTAATCATCCCTACAAAGTCCATGGCCCATTTATCAAAGGGCTCTACTACCAACTATGGTTGTAATGGCATCTTGTCTAATTGTCCTGGTCTTCCCATGCGCTGGTAGAGGTCGCACCTTTTTACATATTCCTTGGTATATTTGAATATAGTGGGCCAATAGTACCATTTGTGAAGTACCTTGCACCTAATCCTCTTGTCTACAAAGTGGCCTACACATGGGTTGTCATGGCAGGCTTTCAAGATCTCATGCATCTCATCTTCTCACACACATCTTCTAATAATGAGATCCAATCATGTGTGGAAGAGGAAACCATCGATCCATGAGAATATCTAGCTTTGTTTGATGATATTTTGTCGCTCTTTTGGAGATAAATGGTGTGGTAGTCTACCCACAACCAAGTAGTTAGAAATATCTATGAACCAAGGAAAGTTAGTAGAAACCACAAATAGGTTCTCATTAGGAAAATGATCTTCTACATATGGTGTTACACATAAAAAATACTCACTTTGATAGTGTCGCAAGTGTCGTCATTACAAAGGTCGGAAGTGTCGCATTTTGCTCACAAGTGTCGCAAGTGTTAAAGAAAGCATACTACCATGATGCATATGTTGTGCCTATAACAACATGAGAAGGACACTTGACACATGTTAAAACACTTGATTTGGAAGAGGAGGAAAGGTTAACTGGCTCATGAACCTTTTGCCATCTGAAAACACTCAAAAAACTAAGTTTTGGAGGAGAGCGCTCCCCTATACCTCTTTTGGGAGTGCTGGCGCTCCCCCTTACACTGTCTGGGAGCGTTATAAAGCTTCTTTGGCCCTTCTGGGGGAGCGCTGGTGTCTTTAGGAGTGTTGGCGCCCCCCTTAAGCCTATTAGGGAGCACTACAACACTTTGATGGCCCTTTTGAGGGAGCGCTACCTATTCTGGGCAGTAGTTAAGTTGTTGAGATGAATGGGGGAAGGATCCTTTCATTCTTGGAAGGCAGTTGGATTCGAATCCCTAGTCCATCCATGATCTTAGGGCAAATCCTCAACTAAAGGAGGCAAATCCTCAACTTCCCCAAGGATATCTCAAGTGGTTAAAGCCTCTCTAAGTCTATATAAGCAAGCTTTCTCATGGTGAAAGGGGACTGGAAAAGGAGAATCACACCAAACTTATGATCTTATAAGTGGTGCTGGATAAAAGATATTTAGGAAGCAAGAGACCTATGATCTCATAGGGAGCAATTGGTGAAATGATCATCATTCAGATCGTGGATCTTTTGAGAAAGGTGTAGACAAGGAGGACTTGATGAAACTGTTGCAATTCATCTATGGCTGTAAGCATTATTTTGTCCTCATTAATATAATTTGCTTGGCCTGTTTCTTTCTAATTTGTGTTTAATCTCACATGAATTAGTCTCTTTAGTAGATAGACCTATTTCAGACTAATCTTGATAGAGTAGGAAGTGGTCGTACTTTGTTTGTCTATAGGGATGATCGAAGAGCGAAAGATTGGAGCTCAACTCGGAGCGTGCAGGGACAAACACCAGTAAAAGGTACTTCTTTTCTCCTTCCTCCTCACACACTAGTCCACCTAGATCTAAAAGGAATTGAGTGACCATGATAATCAATTTCTATCTTAGAGTTAAGAGTCTAGCTCTTTGAGGAGATCTACCTATCCGCAGGGAGATTTTCCTTCAATAGAAATTGGTAGCTCCACTGGGGAGAATCGAATCGATTTGGTTTTGATTTTTCCTCATAAGACCTTGTATTTCCCTTTGGTTTTTTTCTGACCTTGTTCACCCCTTCATATCTGATTGCATTTGTTGATTGACTCTTTACCCCATCACACTCAGCTTACCTGTCAAAATTTGATCAAAATTTTGGGTTTTTGGACATTTTTATGAGTTTTTTAAGCCTGGCACCCCCTGCCCATGTTAGCAGAGTGCCACCACTCATTGGAAGTGTTAGACAGAGCTTTATAATGATCTGGTGGCCCTTACACCAGAGCGCCAACCCTTTTTTGCACAAAATCTCTTTAAAAATTGCATTTTTTGGAGGTCCAAACCCTGTTTTCTCACTTGCTTAGCTACATTGGGATTCAATGCTTCTTCTTTTGACCTTTGGCATGCTTCCTCCTGAGAAGTAAACACCTTATTGTTCATATTTTATGCCCTTCTTCCTTATTTTTGAGTTTTTACTGTTGAGAGCTTGAAATCAATCCCCTGCTTTTTTCTCTCCTATCCGACTGAGTGGGAACTCTAGTGAAGGACATTAGAACTCTGTGACTCTTCTCATTTGGTTCTTTGAGGTCATCTAACCCATTTTATTTCTCCATCCTTTTGCGTTTTTTATTTTCTTTCTCTTGTTTGATTGCAAAAGGGTGTGTTGTTTGTGCGAAATTTGCATTTTCTTGTCTGAATCTCCTTGATCTGAAAGGGTAGTTGGCAGGAGAAATTTTGCATTGAATTGATTATCATTCGCATACAAATGAAAAAAGTACATCTTAGTGATTAGTTTGCATATTAGTTTTCATTTCTGAAATGTTTTAGCATTGCATTGGATTCGAGTGAGAACCAATTGATTGAGGATGTTTCATATTAGTGTTTGAAAGTGAAAACGACTCCTTCTCCTTCCCTTAAATAGGCATTCATTGAAAAGAAACGATTGCTTATCATATTTCATGCATATTTTTGGGAATTGAGTCATCATTCCATCAGTTTCACTTTCGTACACCCTCTGAGTAAACATCAACCATTAAAATTTTTTTATCAGACTTTTTACATCTTTGTTAGCAAACCTACATTAGTTTAAGGTGTAGGGATTTGGAATAGGTTGAAAGGATAAATTTCCAAAGCTATCGAAAAAACTTAGTATCTTGCGGTAGGGAGAGTCAAATCCAATTGTCATATTGGTTTGTTGGGATCCCCCTCTCACACAGGGGTTACGCACGAGGTCGCATTCGGGTGAGTTACGGAGATTATCCTTCAGTGGTTCAACTGTTTGTAGTGGTCGGATCGTATATTGGGGGTCACTGGAAGGTATACCCACGATTATGTGTGGGAGCCTTTCAAGATGATTTTAGACTTGTTATCCTGCCCATACGTTCCGACTGGACTGTCGACTGTACCCGCCCAGGGGATGACTACGAGTTGGTGACCTTAGTAGCCACAATCTTTAGGGTCTCACACAAGGTGACGATGAAGGGAAGTCTCACTGTACCTGGAACAGACGTTGGTCAAACTCACTTGGGCTCTGTTGTTGGGAAAAACACCCTACAGACTAGCAAACTAGGGTCAGACTTGCATGCAGATTTTGACCGAATAGAAGCTAGTTTTTTACCTACAACCCAAGATTTAAACCCCTTTTTCACAGTAAATGAAAGGAAAAGGACCACCTACCTTATTATCGTCATTCGATGTAGATCCTCCGTTGTGCTTGACTACTTGCTTGCACTGCTCCTTCCACAGATGACCTGCACTCAAGACAAACAACAACTATGCATTCATGCTACTTCTGTACTCAAGGGTTAGAAATCAAGAATAAATAAATCAAATCATAGACAATTCATGCATTGGGATGGGAAAAGTATTCTTTATATTACTGAAAGTGAATCAACTTACAAAAGATGAGACCGGCCACCGTTCCTTGAACCTG
>SNQJ01S0023842.1:153363-181048 GCA_010110895.2 Picea sitchensis | reverse complement strand
GTTCCTGTCTTCTAACTTCATACTTTGGGGGGCAATCTGTTACACATAAAAAATACTCACTTTGATAGTGTCGCAAGTGTCATCATTACAAAGGTCGCAAGTGTCGCATTTTGCTCACAAGTGTCGCAAGTGTTAAAGAAAGCATACTACCATGATGCCTATGTCGTGCATATAACGACATGAGAAGGACACTTGACACATGTTAAAAAACTTGATTTGGAAGAGGAGGAAAGGTTAATTGGGCGCATGAACCTTTTTCCATATGAAAACACTCAAAAAACTAAGTTTTGGAGGAGAGCGCTCCCCTATACCTCTTATGGGAGTGCTGGCTCTCCCCCTTACACTGTCTGGGAGAGTTATAAAGCTTCTTTTTCCCTTCTGGGGGAGCATTGGTGTCTTTAGGAGTGCTGGCGCCCCCCTTAATCCTACTGGGGAGCGCTACAACACTCTGATGGCCCTTTTGAGGGAGCGCTGCCTATTCTGGGCAGTTGTTAAGTTGTTGAGATGAATGGGGGAAGGATCCTTTCATTCTTGGAAGGCTGTTGGATTCGAATCCCTAGTCCAGCCATGATCTTAGGGAAGATCCTCAACTAAAGGAGGCAAATCCTCAACTTCCCCAAGGATATCTCAATTGGTTAAAGCCTCTCCAAGGCTATATAAGCAAGCTTTCTCATGGTGAAAGGGGACTAGAAAAGGAGAATTACACCAAACTTATGATCTTATAAGTGGTGCTGGAACAGAGATATTTAGGAAGCAAGAGACCTATGATCTCATAGGTAGCAATCAGTGAATCCATCTTCATTCAGATCGTGGATCTTTCGAGCAAGGGGTAGACAAGGAGGACTTGACGAAACTGCTACAATTCATCTATGGCTGTAAGTAATGTTTTTTCCTCATTAATATAATTTGCTTGGCCTATTTCTTTCTAATTTGTGTTTAATCTCACATGAATTAGTCTCTTTAGTAGATAGACCTATTTTAGACTAATCTTGATAGAGTAGGAAGTGGTCGTACTTTGTTTGTCTACAGGGCTGATCGAAGAGAGAAAGATTGGAGCTCAACTCGGAGCGTGCAGGGACAAACACCAGTAAAAGGTACTTCTTTTCTCCTTCCTCCTCACACACTAGTCCACCTAGATCTAAAAAGAAGTCAGTGACCATGATAAGCACTTTCTGTCTTAGTGTTAAGAGTCTATCTCTTTGAGGATATCTACCTGTCCGCAGGGAGATTTTCCTTCAACAGATGGCTCATTTTCATTAGATATGAGTCTTGAAAGAAAATCAACCACTACATTATCTTTTCTTGGTTTATTGAAGATGGTTATATCATATTCTTGTAATAAAAGAAACCATCTAGTGAATCTACCATTAGTTAGAGGTTTGTTCATTAAATATTTTATGTGAACATGAGCAATATAAAATATTACTGGATATCTTGTGATGTAATGTCAGAATTTATTAATTGCATGTATTACCAGAAGAAACACTTTTTATGTTACTGTATAGTTTAATTCTATGGGCGAAAAATTATTGTTGACGTAGTATATTTCATATGGATCATTTCCTTCCATTTGTCCTAGAACAAATCCAATAGCAGTATCAGATGCATCCTTGGATATATGAAATGAGAGGGACCAATCAGTCCCTCTTAAAATAGGAGCTTCATACACTTTAGTTTTTAGTTCTTCAAGTGCATGTTGGCATGTCTATGTCCATGAAAAATCATAATATTTTGTAAGAAAAGAAAATAATGGATGAGAAATTTGTGAGAAATTTTCAATTAAGCAACGATAGTAACCAACATATCCTATGAAGCTTCGTGCCTATTTTTTCAATGTTGGAGTTGGAAAGTTTAATATTACCTATGATTTTGTTGGATCAACTTGGATGACTTTGGCTGAGATGCGGTTTCCTAATACAATGTCATTAGTTAACACCATTTCACATTTCTAATTACCGAGGGAGACATTTGTTGGAGTTGGAAAGTTTAATATTACCTATGATTTTGTTGGATCCACTTGGATGCCTTTGGCTGAGATGTGGTTTCCTAATACAATTTCATTACTTAACACCATTTCACATTTCTAATTACTGAGGGCAATGTTTGACTATTTACACCTTATCAATGTTTTCTCTAGATTTTCCAATGGCTCATTAAATTCATCCCCATATGTCGTAAAGTTGTTCATATATATTTCCACACAATCATGAATTAAATAAAAATATATACCACTGACAACTCTTTGAAAGGTGGTGGGGGAATTGCATAACCCGAATGGTAGAACATGATAACAAATGTCCCCCATGGATAGGTAAACGTTTTTTTTTCTTAATCCTCAGGTGTGTTCAGGATTTGGTTATACCCATTGAATCTGTCCAGGAAAGAAAAGTATTTCTTTCCTACTAACGTATCTAGGACCTGGTCAATGAATGGAAGTGGAAAATAATATTTGTGTGTTATTATTTTGAGTTCTCTATATTCCACACAAATTATCCATTAATCATTTTTCTTTGGTACCACAACAACAGGGGAGACCCACTGGCTATCAAAAATTGGATAGATAAATTTAGTTGTGAGCAATTCTTGTAGCTCCTTCTTCACTATGTCCTTTAGTGTTGGATTCATTTGACGTTGGGGATGGAAGATGAGTCTATATCCTTCCTTGATGTATATGTGGTGTGTGCATAGGTCAGGATGGATTATTTTCATGTCATAATAATCTCAGATGAAGGAATTACTATATTTTTGTAACACTTTGACCAACCACTCTTTTTGTTGTTCAGGCAATCCCTATTTGATTTTCAAGGTTTTCCTGGGGATGATTTCTATGGTTTATGTAGGGGAACCTTGGTCTTTTTCTGGTGGGTATTCGTGTTCTATGGGTGAGATGCTTTTTAAGGTTAGGGAAGCATGTATTTATGGTTGCATAATATGCTCAATAATATGTGGGTCTGTTGAAGGAGAAGAGGAGGATATGAAATCATTGATTTTGTCATCCTTTGTATTATCTCTAATGGCTAAGTATTGATCTATGGAGAGGAATTGATGAGCTTCTCCTTCTTCGTCACTCTCCTCTCCATAAACCCAAAGTGGTGTCTCGAGATATATTATGATTTTAACAAGAGGATAGAGGGTTAATGTTTTTTTGGATGTCCCGTAGGATATGGTCGTGTTTCTTGACCTATAACAAATGTAAGCATTTGTGGTGGCTAGAAAAGGGATTCCCGAGATTAAATATACCCACCCAAAGAGGTTTTGGGTTGTAGGACCATAAATTCATTGAGGTATTCCCATGAATCTATGGATATCAATATATCTTCTAAGATGCCCTCTAGTTTGATGGTTTATCTGTCAACAAGTTGGAGTATGGTTGGGGTTTCCCTAATGCCCGTAAGTCATAAGGCTTGCATAGTATTGCGTGTAATAATGTTTATGCTATCCCTAGGGTCAATTAATTTGTTACTAATGAGTGTATTATTGATATGCACATTAACTACTAGACTGTGGGGGTCATAGTATTTAGTTGTGAGAACTTCCCCCATCATTAATTCTGACAGTTTTCCCATGACATGGATGGTTTGGGGATTCTCTTGTTTTCTACTGGGTTTCCTTAAATAAAGTTTGTGTACTTCTTTTGAATAGATGGGGACATACTTAATGGCTTAGAACAATGGTTTTTTCACACACACATACTTCAATTCCCCCAAGAAGTTAAATTGAGGTTGATTAAAAGGTTTCTCTAAGTTTAATCTTTCTGTATAGTGTGGGTTTTTAAATTCAATGTGGGAATTCTCAACTCTCGAAGTTCCTAAGATCGTTTATGTTATGATTCTTCATTTTGTACATCCTCATTCAAATATTCAATATGAATATGAGGTTGGTCCTAGGTTAATTTCTTCCCATAATGAAGGTGAATATCATTGTAGTCTAGGGACGAGATGGAATAGGTTGGGTAGGTTACAATTCCAAAAAATTGAACTGGTTGACTTGACCTTCTTTTATTAGGGTTAGGGATGGGTTGTGTAGGTAGTTTTGGTCAAGAAGGGGTTGATGTGGATGCATATATCTGGGGAGGGGGAAGAAGTGGCATGGGTGGTTGTGTCATGGGATATTGAGGGCTTCCTAAAGTGGGATTTATCCACCCATGTTTCCATAGCTAGTTTGGATGAGGAGGAGCCACCCATTGCTATGTTGGCATACCCCATGGTTGAAAACCATATTGCATGGAAGGTTTATTCCAATCTGAATTAAAATACTGATATTGGTCTTGAATCATATCTTGAGGTTTGGATTGCCAGGGTTACTTCTGAGAGACAAAGAAAAACTTCTCCGGTTCCTTGGATTTATGATAGATAGCCTTCAATAATGGTAAGGATGGACATTTACAAGTAGCATGGTTCTCACTGCATATTCCACAAACCTTGATTTGATCCAATGGACATTCTTTCCATGGGTGCTTCGTTTTGCACTTGGGGAAAAAGATGGCCAAATATCATTTTGTCTCTTTTTTCTTATTCTTCACTTGCAATGTATCCAAATGGGAGCTCATGGAACTAAGTATATTAGTCTTGAAGTATTCTAGCATGTTCCCAATCTCTGCTCTTGTATCTCCACCTCCAATAGTCTTTCCAGTTCTTGCTAATATATCTCTTGGTCCATTGCCTATTTTTGAAGTGCCTCTAGAATATTTATGACAAAGTTCCAAGATAGTATCATATCCTAACTGAGATACATATCCTCCACCCATAAGGTTGAGAATTTCTATGCAGTCATGTCGGATTCGTCTAAAAAAGAAGACACGTAGTGTCTCGAAAGCCAAATCTCCTTTCCTTTCACTTTCTAGATTATAATTGAAATGTTCGACGTAATCCTCAAGGCTCTCATCTTCATGTTTAATCATCCTAAAAAATTCCTCCTGTTGGAGCCACCTTTTACAAGTGTTGAAATGTAATTCTTGAAATCAAAAGTTTACCTTGACATGCGAAATGGTGATAGCCACTATAGTCCTAAGTCACCTTCGCCTAACCTTTAAGCGAGTCTATCACTTTTATTACCTCACGCTATCGCGCTTCAGGAGTTACAAGTTGTAAGGTTTCCAAACTCCGATGTGCGAAGTCGCGAAGCAGTTTTAAATTTTTAGCAAGGTTAGTGTCAGGGTTAAGTCACTTTAAACCCTAGTTGAGCACCATTGGGGTTTTGCGACTCTGTGATTGCTCTCCCAAAAAAATATACCTTCATAGCCCCAAGTCGCGAAGTCACGATTTCTATTAATTAAGCATGGGTTAATTAAGAACTTAAACCAGATCACGATTTTTTTTAACTAAATCGCGCCATCGTGATTTCGGGTATTTTGGATTCCAAGACTAGGAACGATATTACCCAAGACGGCGAAAGCCGAAAAGAGGTTTTGAGAGTTGAAGGTACAAAGTTAAACAAATTGAATAATTTAATTAATTCCTTAAAGGGCCTTTAACGTACACAGTCTACAGATGAGTTTTTGAATGTTTCCACATTTCTTTATTATCATAAATCTTTTAAACATTTATGGCATTGATTTGAATCTTGATGAGTTAGTGGAAAATAATATCTCACCTCACGCCTAAATCTTTCCATTAAACGATTTGACTGTTCTGTCAGCAAGGACTCACGCAAAGTTGAAAGATTAAAGCTAAGGGGTTTGTTTCATTATTTCAATATTATTTCTATTTTGCGCGCAGAGCTTTTTCATCAGGATAACTTCTTTCTGTATTCACAATTATTACTACATGTGATCTGCGTATAGAATTCTCTTTCATGGCTCCACAAAAGGCGTTCAAGGCGGCTGCCAAAAGTCCAGGCCAGGGCTCCGATGTTGTTTCTGATACTTCACCCCGAAGTATTCATACCGTCAAAACTTGGACATACATCTCCGACATTCTTTAGTCCAAATCAGTGAATTGTTCAGATAATTCCAAAGATAATGAGAAGGATGATTTGGCCACCAGATACAAAATCGTCATTCAAGCAGAGATGCACAAAATAGCGGCAAGGCCACAACTCCTTCCCTATTATGATATGATCAGATGGGCGCTAGACCATGTGGATATCCCAACCAGGACTATTATCAATGAATAGAAGGTGACAGTTGGGACTTTTAGACCGAAACATTTGCAGGCAATGTATCAGTTGTCACTGACACCAAACTTCGTGCACAATGTCAAATTTCTGGAAGGTTTCAAGGAGAAGGAATACGAGCAATATGGCAGGAACTTGTCCAATCTGATTAGGGATTGGGTTTCGCACCTCACAAAATTTAGGGCGGGCTCTAATGGAATTTATTCAGTCTCCTTCGTAGAGCCACCATTCAGGTACATAGCAATGATGGCTTGTAGGTTGTATGGGAGGGAGGACACCACACATTTCTTTCTCCCTTGGGTGCCTTCGATTCATACAATTGTTGAAGGTCTCTCTTTCGACTAGGCCAAACTGTTGTCGGACAGTTTAACCAGTCAAGTTACCGAATATCGAGCGCAGAAGGCAAGTGGGAAAGCAAGTTCATTTTTCATGTCCGTCTACATCATGGATGCCATTTGTTTCCTGATGCATTTCCCTCTAATGAGCTAGAGCTGGACTCCATTTAATAATGAGCCCATCAATGTCTATGACTCGAAACTTTTGGAGGATAAGGTCACATAATTCATATATGATATTTTCAATTGGGTAATGGTACCGATGCATGTCTCCATATTCAGTAACCCACCGCCCAGGATTTTAGATAGCGTTGCTTCCGACTTGAGTAGTGTGGCTAACTAGTATGTAGAAGAAGAATTTTCATACATCAGGGTTTTCAGCACCTCTGTGCCCCCATATACTCTACCACTATTCATGTCGGATAAGCTAGTATGCCGTGAATTCGCTAGGAAAATTGTGCTCGGTGGCATAAGTAAAGAGCTTAAAGGTTTTTCAAAGAAGGTATGGCTGCCCTTTCCTATTCATTTTAATACGTATTCTTTATTAGATTTTGAACACGCCAAAACCGATGCTATGACCTTGGAGGAATTTAAATTTGTCAATATTGAGTTCAGGAGACATGACCCACATAAGGTTGTGAGTAATCACTTGGCTAGTTGTGGCCTGAAAAGATACGAGCACGAGCAATCGCCTCATGATGAAATCTTTCGAGGTGTGAGATCCTATGCCGAGGTTCTGAGGTGGATTCAAGCCCTATCGCCCAGGGATAGGGTTGATCTTTTCAAGTTTTAGGAACATCGACGAAGTTTCCTTCCCCTAGTTTTACAGGGTAAGAACCCAAAGACTGCAGATGCACAGCAAATGGGAGCCAAAGTTTCTAAGGAATCGAGTCCTAGAAGGGAGAAGGACCAAGGGAAAATAAGGGAGGCTAGAACCTCAGAGCTAGGAGCCGAAGGCCCCCAGAAGAAAGAAGGAAACCCCAAAAAGGGCGCACCAGGCAAGCAGGCCCAAGGCCAAGCGGAGATACCTTTGCAGGGATCAGGTGGCTCACTTTCTCTCACGCCAAATGAGCCGGTTACAGAAGTCACCCCAAAACAAACATCCAAGAAAATTGGCAGTCCGATTGCTATTGTCACACCCTTGCAATTCACACAGGGGAATCCTAACGAGGGATGGATTTTCAATGAAGAACTGACGCCTATTTATGTAGAGGAGTTGCCTTCCAACGAATTTTTCTTTGACAAGAAAAGAAAGGTCGTGGTAAGGCAAGGATTTTATCAAAAAGAGGGCACAGTAGCTAAGACATTTAAAATCATGACAGATGGGAGGGCCGCGAAAGAGGAAAAATTTGTAGAGGAGATAGTCGGGATGCTAGGGGCTTATGCTACAGCTAATCAGTACTCGGTTGGGACTTTGACGACCCAGTTGAAATGAAAGAACCTTCTGATCAGTAAATTGGAAGCTAAGGTAGCTACTGTCGAAGCAAATGTCAAGGACGAGGTGAGCAGGAGCCTCGAGTAAGCCCGAATAGCTAACCTGCATGAAATTGAGAAGCTCAGGTACGACCTCGAATAGGTGCGCTAGTCAGCGCAAACTAGCCAAACACAAGTGAGCCAATAGGGGCAATAGATTATAGAGTTGCAGTCGAAATTGGAGGTGGCCGAGAAGCAGGTTGTAGACATAGAAATGTTCAGATCATAGGCTGTCAAAATTTGACATAAGGTACTTGTGGCTCAACAAAACTTGCTGGAAAAGGTGAGAACCATTCAGAACCATTTCCAAACAATAGAGCAGATGTCAGAGATTTTTTTTTGAGAGAAAGAGAAGCCGGGGAAGCACGGGTCACCTTCCAGGATGTTGTTATAGCTACAGTGAAGCTAGAGATGGCCAACACCTCAAAATTATCCATCGCGGATCAAACCAGAGGTGATATCTTGTTGAAGGTCTAGGAGCAGAACATATCGGAAAGCAGGGGGAGAGCTAACGAAGTAAATAATTTTTGTGAGGAAACATTCTCTTTAATAAGTAAAGGTTTGCTAGATCTTGATAAGGAGAACAGTGTTGGGACATTGAGCAAAATTAATATAGCTAAATATTTGTTGGACATCCAAGAAAGCATGGAAGAGCAGCAAGTGGATATATCCCAGATCAGCCAGGTTGATATGACCCAAATGGACAAATGGCTAGTACAACCAAATTTACAATTATGCTCCATCATCGTAGAGGATCGACAAGTGGGAAAATTTTTACCACAGCTAGCAAAGAATTGTTATACTCTTGAAGCGAGCGACCAAGCAGAGCCTTCCAGGTTGATATCCCAGTTGGTGGAGAGGTGCATCACTTGCACCGAGCAGGCGAAAGGGTAGGCTTCTGGTGCCAAATAATGACAGATGTTTGCCTGTTCTATTTTTAGAACCCGAAGAGAAAGGTAAGGAAGGTGCTCTACCCGTAGGAAGGAGGACAAAGACAAAGAAGTGAAACACATAAATTTTTCATTTTGTAACCGAAAACTGCTGGAACGATTAAGATTCTAGCATTTAGAAGTTTGTATAAATATGCATTTTGAAGTGAGAATAAGGGTTGGACCTTTCTTGGCCGATTGTAATAGAAACTTTCTCTCTTTCGAAAATTAATATGAAGCAATCCGAAGATTCCTGATTCGGTGAAGACTGAGTTATGAGTTTTTTTTTCTCTATTATCTTATGTTAAGCTTCATTTCACATATATATTTTTTATGAATTCTTAGCTACAATTTAGTGCAACTTCTATTGTGGTGACCAACTTTTAGTCATCTAATGGCTTGTAGTTTTTCCTCTGTATCAGCGATTAGCAGGTACAAGACCTATGAACTTTTTAGATATCTATATTTTATGATTTGTTAGATTACTTCTCGTGATTTTCTTCTTCTGTTTACAGGGTGAGATTCTCCCTTGATAGGAGCCTCGCATTGTCGGCTGCTTAATGTTTTCTCACATTTCATATATGATTCTTTAAAAAGTTAACTCAGTTATAGGAGAAGGCCTTTGGTTTGTGTTCTATCTTAATATCATATTTCGAAAGTTCTCTTTTATACGGTTGAAGAAAAAGTTGAAGTGGCATTTTAAACCTCGAACTTTCTTTTCATTTTCTGTTTCTCCATGACTGTGCCCTTTGCAAGACAGCCCAACATCGAACCCGGCCTATTGGATCAAACTAGCATCACTTTGAACCTATTCGACACCATACTTAAAACCGCAATCACCCAAGTCGAACTCGAACATTCATGGACCGCAATTGAATGGGATATAAGCATCCAGGAATGTTTGGAAGCAAGACATAGACAACTTAGAAATCAACCTTGGATTCCCTTTTCCTGAAGGTTGATTTTTCCCCTTTTTATCCTTTTAATCACTTTTGGTTGCCTAGACCATGTACTTTTTATCCTTAAGTACATACTCTAGAACAACATCTTTCTAGCGTCGTTGTCGGGGAACGAAGTTACGAAACCTTTTCCCTGGGAGAATGACATTTTCGCAAGTTTCTACCCTTTGATGGTGAACAAAGGGTGAACACCTTCTAAAGGATTTTTCTTTTATCATTCGCTTGGTGAATCCACATTTAAGTAAGCTGGCATTCGGTAGAAGGAACACTAGAGAAAACCCAGAAGGTAAACAGACCACGCCCGTTTCCGATCCCAAAAAAATACTGAAAACAAGAGGTTCCCTTAAGCCAACCACTGCGGTCTACCAGCCTAGGTACACACAACCCAAAGATAAATTTCATGTTGAACCTCTAACTTCGCATGAATCCCCCCCTAAAACCCTCAACCCAACTTTAACTCTCCCCCAAATTAAAAATGAAATTCATCTGACAACTTTCAGCGTACATAAAGGTGAAAATCCCTTAATAATTTTAACAACGATCGATATCCCGTCGAATCTTCAGTTAGATTTCCACATCTCGCAGAGTCTCGAAGAGTACACCATAGAATCAGACTCTATGCCCGCGGGTTCCCCTGATTACATCTCTTGCAAGTCCGAGGAACCAAGTCATCGCATCCCTTTTCACCCTTCTTTGTTTTTCTCGTCTTTCGAAGAAGCTAAAGATTCGCTTTTAGTGTTCCAAAACCCTCTTTATAATGCACCATTTTCCTATCCAGTAGTATCGATGGTGACTGCAAGAGGGGGAGGTGGAGGGGTTTTAGGAGGTGGAGGGGCTCTAGGAGGAGGAGGGGGGGGCCAAGGGTCGCCCCTGCCTCCTAGAGTTTTCACTAAAGTAGCTACCAGATATGCACCTCTGGTCCTGCTTGTCCCTCTTCATGACCTTCCTGAAAACTACATGAAAAACTTACCTAGATTTACAGGGGAAAGGGACCTGACCACGGAAGAACATATAAATTTTTTTGATCAGTTCACTGATATCCTAGGTCTCGAACACAAAGACGTATATTTGAGGTTATTAGTTCAGACTTTCGAAGGATAGGTACAAGCCTGGTTTCGAAGTCTACCCACAGGTTCGATATTATCCTATGATGCCCTAGAAGACGCTTTTCTTAGACAATGGGGCGAAAGAAAAGACCATTTGTACTATTTGACCGAGTTCGGGTCTTTAAAAAAATAAAATTCGGAAACTGTTATGGAATTCATTCAAAGGTTTAACAAGTTATATAATAATATCCCAGTCGAAGTTAAACCATCCCAACCTGTAGCCAAGGTAACGTTTGCGAGAGCCTTCGAACCTGATTTCTCACTTCTGTTGAGAGAAAGGAGAGGGGCTACCTTGACCTGAATACAAGGCGATGTTGTAGAGATTGAATCTAACATGATGGCTTCTGGAAAATTAAAAACAAAAGTAGAAACGAGAAACCAAGAAATCAAACATTTTAGGGAACAAGAGGGACCCTCAGGGCCTAGTAGATCCTCAGATGATAAAATGGATGACATGGCTAGGATAATTAAAGAGTTATCAAATAAGATTTCCAGAATGGAGCTAGATCAATCCAAGGAAGATCCTTTCGTTAAAAGGGAGTTCATAAGAAACCCCAATCCTCAAAATCAACAAATACAGATTAAAAATGAAGACCAGAAAATTCAAACTCCTTTAAAAAATGAAAATTTTATAGGAGGAAACGACCTGCAAGATTTCGAGGATCTAGAAGAAGACATGACAAATTTGGGTGACGACTTCACACAGCCTTATTTAACTTAAGAAGATTACGAGAAATCCTTGGACACTCAGCAACTGTCAAATAAAGATGATGACATAAACAACACTGATGTTTCTGTCTATCATGAAGTGACCGATCCTATAATGGTTGAGGTCCAGCCTAAGTAAAACCTGAGGCCTAGAAACAAAACCACGTCGACTCCTCAACCCAAGAAAATTCTCCCAAGAGGTGAAATATATGAGCCCACCCCAAAGGAGACCGAGATACATAATAGCAAAATAAAAGGGGTAGAATCGCAAAATCCCAAAGTAAAAGAGGCCGAGACCCAAGAAAAATAAATTAAGACAACTGAAACACATATACCGGTGAATAAATCATGGGAAATAAATTGGCACAAACAAATAAGTTGGAAAAGAAGGAGTCTGAGGTTTCGACCAAAGAAACAGATAGAGGTAGTGGAGGTTTCAGCCTTGAAAATGAGATAAATAAGATCAAAATACCAATCCCTCTAGTCGAATTAGCAAAGAATCATGTGTATCGAAAGAAGATAACCAAAATGATAGATTTTTCGGGTCCAGAAAGTCACTCTGATGTGATAAACTTGGAAGATGATAAAACTAATATCACTTTTGGTCCGCATTTTGAGGGTGCCAAAGACACCGTCGCTCCCTTCTATATTACTCTGAATGTGCACGATCGATTGTTGCATAACTGCATGCTAGATTCAAGAGCCTCAGATAATGTAATGCCCAAGTCTATTATGGAGAGACTAGGCCTCGAGATCACCAGGCCTTATGGAGACCTCTACTTTTTCGATTCAAGGAGAGTTAAGTGCATAGGTATGATAAAAGATTTAGTAGTCACTTTTGCACAGGTTCCGATGAAAAGCATCCTGATGGATGTAGTTATCGCCAATATACCCCCGAAGTATGGCTTGATAATATCTAGGTCGTGGGGAGCCAAACTTGGGGGGTCTCTTCAACTAGACATGACCTACGCCATGATTCCTGTGTTTGGTGGAAAATTTACTAGGCTATACAAAGAAATGAGGCTAGCATACATAGTGAGCGACCCACAGAATCCTAATAATTATCCTATTTATGTTGCCGATCAAGATCTAGGGAACTGTATTTTGTCTTTTGATGATGGTGTAAACAACTGTACAGAAGACAATTATGTAAATGGAAATGAATCAGGAAAGATAGACGAAAATATGTATAGCACTAGAATTTGGAAAATGTTTATTGACGGTGCCTTGTCATATGAAGGAGCAGGTGCAAGAGTATTGTTCATAGCACCTGAAAATGAATTTGTGATTCCTTTCTCTTACAGGATTCAGTGGGATATAGACTACACCAATAAATTATGTGAGTATGAGGCTCTAGTCTTAGGGCTGGAAGCTGCCAGGAAGATGAACATAAATAACTTGGAAGTATACGGAGACGCAGAGTTGATAGTGAAACAGATAAATTGACAATACCAGGCCAAACACCCAAGATTAAGATCTTACAGGAATTGCGCTTGGGATTTAACAGAAAATTTCTTCTCATCGGTAAATGTCCATTTCATCCCATGCTCTGAAAACTTGCAAGCTGATTCATTAGCCAAAGAAGCCTCAACATTTCCCCCCCTACAGCTTTCAAACTGAGGTACCACATAGAGGTGAGGAACAGACCTTCCGTATCAAACAACATCCAACACTGGCAAGCGTTTGAGGATGACGAACAGATCTGGAAGTTCCTCGAAATGGTGGATGACTTCGTCGCAACTCACATTGACCAAGAAAACCAAAATGACCACACATGGATCATGCAAGAGGGAGAGGATCCTCAAGGGTTCCAGGAAAGGATCGCTAATCATCACATGTTAGTTTTAAAGAACAATCAAATTCCAAAGGGACCAATCCCTTTGGAGAGACTGTTTGACCAAAATGATATGCCCTTAAAGTTGTCTTTGCAACCCCAACCTGAAGAGGTTGAAGACAACAACATAGGGACCAAAGAGGAGCCTAGGATAGTAAAAATATCAAAGTACCTTCCTCTCGAGGTAAAAAGCAAGTATAAAGACTTACTCAGGCGGTATAAAGACATTTTTGCTTGGTCATACGAAGAGCTGAGAACCTATGACACCAATGTGATTGAACACAAAATACCCCTAAAGCCTAGTGTCAAACCTTTCAAACAAAAACTCAGACAAATCAATCCTAGTTTGTTGCCCGTGGTCGAAAGGGAAGTCAAAAAACTCCTGGATGCAAAAATAATCGTACCACTGAGATACTTTGACTGGGTAGCAAACCTGGTCCCGGTTAGAAAGAAAAGTGGGGAAATCAGATTGTGTGTCAATTTTAGAAACCTGAATAAATCCTCCCTCAAAGATAATTACCCCCTACCCAAAATGGATCACATTTTAGAAAAAGTAGTTGGGGAAAATAGGATGTCGATGATCGACGGGTTTTCCAGATACAATCAAATTTCTATCAACGAGAACGATAAAGAAAAAATGGCCTTCACCACCCCTTGGGGTACATTTATGTATGACAAGATGCCTTTTGGTTTAATGAATGCAGCTGCTACTTTCCAACATGCTATGGATATCGCTTTCATTGGTGAAAGGGACAAATTTGTGGTTATCTATCTTGATGATCTGACCATTTTTTCTAAATCCAATGAGGATCATCTGATACATCTCAAGCAAATGTTTGAGAAATGTCGTAGGTTTGGTTTGTCTCTAAACCCAAAAAATTCTCACTTTGCTATGCAAGAAGGTAAACTCCTGGGCCATATTGTGTCTCAAGATGGAATTAAAATTGATCCCAAAAGAGTTGAAGCTATAGACACAATAAATATACCTAGGAATGTAAAAGAGATTTAGTCATTCTTAGGAAAAATAATTTTTTTGAGGAGGTTTATCCCAAACTTTGCTAAAATCATGAAAGTGATCACAGATATGCTGAAGAAGAACAACGAAGTGAAATGGACAGCAGAAGCCAAAGCATCGTTTGCATGCATCAAGAAGGTTATAAGCGAGGCACCCGTACTGGCAAGTCTTGATTATCTAAAGGATTTTCTGATCTTCTTGTTCACCTCCGAACACACACTTGTCGTGGTACTCCTCTAGAAAAATGAAGAAGGTTTCGAGCAACCAATAGCGTTTTTTAGCAAAAGTCTTAGAGACGCTGAACTCAAATACAATATAATGGAAAAGCAAGTGTATGCTATGGTGAAGGCATTAAAGGCTTTCAGAACCTACATGTTACATTCCAAGGTAATTGTGTATGTACCCACTAGTTTCATAAAAGACAATTTGGGTCAGTCTTACAGTGATGGGAAAAGGGGACGGTGGCTTGCTAAAATCCAAGAATTTGACCTGGAGATAAAACCGACGAGACTGGTAAAGGGACAGGGCTTGGATAAGCTACTAGCCGAATCCAATTTCAGAGCCCTCGAGATAAATGGCCTACAGGGATGTGAAGAGTGCGTGGACATGAACAATCTCGACGAACAAATAACTGCCATCATAATCGAAGAGAAGTTTGCCTCATCAGATTGGTATAAATACATAGTGTCCTACCTGCTGACCTTGAAGTGCCCGATTGACTTATCTCCATATAAAGCCAGGATGCTAAAGCTGCATGCGGTGAAGTACTGTATATCTGAAATCCAATTGTATTGGAAAGACCCACTAGGCTTCCTATTGGTTTGTTTAGTTGAATCAGAAACAGGGAAGGTCATAAACGAATTTCACGAAGGAGTGTGTGGAAGACATCATGCCTGGAGGGAAATGACTTATAAGATCCTGAGAGCAGGATATTATTGGCCCAAACTATTCTCAGACGTCAACGCCGAATTCAGAGCATGTAACCCTTACCAATTGTTCGCAGGAAAGCACAAACTCCTAGCACTACCGTTGGTTCCGGTCAAAAGGGAAGCCCCGTTTAAACAATGGGGACTAGATTTTATAGGAGAAATTAACCCTCATTATAGAGCTCAACATAAATGGATCCTGACTGCTACAAATTACTTCACCAAATGGGTGGAGGTTATTCCAACTAGAAAAGCAACAGATTCGGTGGTAATGGATTTCCTAGAAGAGAACATTTTGTCTAGATTCGGCTACCCCCGAAAGATAGTCACAGATAATGCCCAGGATTTTAAATCTATGGCTATGATCAGCTTTTTCCAAAAGTACAATATCGTGCTGGGTCATTCCACGACATATTACCCCCAAGGAAATGGGCTAGCCGAGTCTTCAAACAAGAGTCTAATCTCTATAATTAAGAAAGTGTTGAGCAAAAAAAAAAAGTCTTGGCATGTGCATTTGAAATACCCTTTGTGGGCAAATCAGATAGGCACAAATGTGCATTTGAAATACGCTTTGTGGGCAAATCGGATAGGTACAAAAAAATCTATCGGCACTTCTCCTTTCCAAATGGTATACAGGACCGACGTAGTATTACCTATAAATCTAGCACTTCCCGTAATGAAACTTTGGCAAGATGAGAAAGAAGAACCAAACCATGTCACAAGAAGAATAAACCAGCTGATTGAAGTCCAACAACACAGGGCCGAAGTGGATGAAAGGTTGCAGAAATACCATGACAACATGAAAGCGTTATTCGATCATAAGGCCAAGGACAGAGAATTTCTCCTCGGCGATTTGGTTTTGAAATGGGATGCTAGGAAGGAAGACTCAGAAAAATATGGTAAATTTAATCATATCTTTTACGGATCGTTCAAAGTCACAGCTCCTGAAGGGAAAAATTCGTTTCTATTAGAGAATTTGGATGGTAAAATCCTCAACGCCCTTGTCAACGGGCATTATTTAAAACACTATATGCAATAAATGGTTTCAAAATTTTTTGTTTTATATACCGGTTTGTGTTTTCCTTTTTGTTTTAGAATTTTTCTTTGGTAAGTCTACTTTCATCATAAATAAAATAGGTCAGTGTTTTTCTAGAAGTAGAGATACAAAAATTTTAACGCATTTAGTTATTTTTAAACCCCGATGATCTTCGTGTTGTTCCCTTACAGGATCCCAACTTGCATCCCAAATGAGCAAAAGGAATAAACAAACGATCATATGTCGAAGAATAAATGCGCCAAGAATAGGTGATAGAAAAATCTTTCGTTATTTTAGAAGAAGAACGAAATGGTAAGGCAAAGGTACGAGTTCTGGGGATGTCTATTTTTCGAACAAGTATCACTAAAGTGCCATGACGGTCTAATAACTATGTTGTTTTCGCCTGACATGTCACTAAAAGAACGACTTCTTACTCTGGGTCCTAAAAGTTTCATCTGGATAAAGATAATAGGTAATTAAAATAAACCGAGGGAGTAAAGCATCTCCATGAAAGAGTTCCAAGAGTCGGGTTTAATCCATGACCCCTGGTTTTTTTTATTTCCATACCTTTCTTCGTCACCCTTTTTCTCTCCTTGGATTTACCTTCTTAAAAATCCAAGCACCTTGCTGGGTTTCCTACAGGGGAAGAAGAGGTTACGTTGTAGCTTTGGAAGCTAGAAAACATACCTTGGAAAGTAAGTCGGTCCTCATAAAATCCTCAGTCTCCTACTAAACAAAGTTATGCGTAGGATTGATCATGACTCTTCTAGGTTTTTTAACAGTCTTCGAAGGATTGAGGCTTACTCAAAGGAAGGCCCCTAGAAGTAATTTTTTCCCTTTTCCCTGCGGGCTAAGGTGTTTTGAAAGTTAAGAGAAGGTTGGTCCCGAGTAATCAAAGAAAGTTGACAGACCTCCACTGTGAATATTACACAGATATCATCCCTGGTATGCCTTATACAAACTGATTTCCCCCACTTCGTGTTTTAAAAAGTAAAATATAAGACAGATGGTGAAAGGAAATTCATATTTGATTGCCCCCATCTAGTCCAAGAAGACAATGAAAGGAAATTCATAAATGATTTCCCTCGTCTCAACATTTAAATGAAAAATTATGATTCGAAGTGGTGAAAGGAAATTCAGTAAAAAAAGGGCCAGATAACTTCACCGGGGTACTGAACAGGCTCACTGGCAGTGAAGCAATATCTAAGATATCTATAAGGCTGTCATACGTATTTTTCACTCTACTCTGGTAACCAGCCTTGTCGAAACCAAATCTGCATCCCAAGTTCAGACAGGACCCCCCCGATTAAAAGCATGAAATTTACTTCGTTTGATGCAAGCCAAAATCCACAAGATCTGTTGAATTTCCTAGGACTGTTTCAATTATCTTAAAGAAGACATGAATACAATATCGAGAAGGAGAAAGTCATCGAAAGGGATGCAGCTAAGATTAGAACGCCATTGAATGTTGAAAATCTTTTCAGAGGTAAGGACGGAATCTCTTTTTCCCTCGGTATCCCCTTCCTAAAACAAATTTCACAGAAAGAAACCAATGACTCCATTTACCCAATACAGGCACATGGTCTACTGTTCTTCCTGTCTCACAAGAAGACGTGATCCCTAGTTGGATCCTATGTTGGAGCTGCCTTTTACAAGTGTTGAAATGTAATTCTTGAAATCAAAAGTTTACCCTGACATGTGAAATGGCGATAGCCACTATAGTCCTAAGTCACCATCGCCTAACCTTTAAGCGATTCTATCACTTTTATTACCTCATCCTATCGCGCTTCAGGACTTACAAGTTGTAAGGTTTCCAAACTCCAATGTGCGAAGTTGCGAAGCAGTTTTAAATTTTTACCCAGGTTAGTGTCAAGGGTAAGTCACTTTAAACCCTAGTTGAGCACTGTTGGGGTTTCGCGACTCGGTGATCGCTCTCTCAAAAAACTATACCTTCGTAGCCCCAAGTCGCGAAGTCGCGATTTCTATTAATTAAGCGTGGGTTAATTAAGAACTTAAGCCAAATCACGAATTTTTTTAACTAAATCACGCCATCTCAATTTTGGGTATTTTGGATTCCAAGACTAGGAACGATATTACCTGAGACGGCGAAAGATGAAAAGAGGTTTCGAGAGTTGAAGGTACAAAGTTAAACAAATTGACTAAATTAATTAATGCCTTAAAGGGCCTTTAACATACACAGTCTACAGATGAGTTTTTGAATGTTTCTGAATTTCTTTATTATCATAAATCTTTTAAACATTTATGGCATTGATTTGAATCTTGATGAGTTAGTGGAAAATAAGATCTCGTCTCATGCCTCAACATTTCCATTAAATGATTTGACTGTTCTGTCAGCAAGGACACACACAAAGTTGAAAGATTAAAGCTAAGGGGTTTTTTTCATTATTTCAATATTATTTCTATTTGTGCACAAAGCTTTTTCATCAGGATAACTTTTGTCTGTATTCACAATTCTTACTACAGGTGATCTGCATACAAAATTCTCTTCCATGGCTCCATGAAAGGCATTCAAGGTGGTTGCCAAAAGTCCAGGTCAGGGTTCCGATGTTGTTTCCGATACTTCACCCCGAAGTATTCATACCGTCAAAACCTGGTGATACATCTCTGGCATTCTTCAGTTCGAATCGGTGAATTGCTCAGATTATTCCAGCAATAATGAGAAGGATGATTTGGCCACCAGATACAAAATCGTCATTCAAGTAGAGATGCACAAAATAGCAGCAAGGCCACATCTCCTTCCCTATTATGATATGATCAGATGGGCGCTAGACCATGTGGATATCCCAACCAAGACTATTATCAAAGAACAGAAGGTGACGGTTGGGACTTTTAGACCAGAACATTTGCAGGCAATGTATCAGTTGTCACCCACACCAAACTTCGCCCACAATGCCGAATTTTTGGAAGGTTTCAAGGAGAAGGAATGCAAGAAATATGGCAGGAACTTGTCCGATCTGATCAGGGATTGGGTTTTGTACACCACAAAATTTAGGGTGGACTCTAATGGAATTTATTCAGTCTCCTCCTTAGAGCCACCATTCAGGTACATAGCAATGATGGATTGTAGGTTGTATGGGAGGGAGGACACCACACATTTCTTTCTCCCTTGGGTGCCTATGATTCATACAGTCGTTGAAGGTCTCTCTTTCAACTATACCAAACTGTTGTTGGATAGTTTAACCAGTCGAGTTACCAAATATCGAGCGCAGAAGGCGAGTGGGAAAGCAAGTTCATTTTTCATGTCCGCCTACATCATGGATGTCATTTGTTTCCTGACACCTTTCCCTCTAATGAGATGGAGATGGACTCTGTATATTGCTGAGCCCATCCATGTCTATCACTCGAAATTTTGGGAGGATAAGGCCACATAATTCATATACAAGATTTTCAATTGGGTAACGGTACCGATGCATGTCTCCATCTTTTGTAGCCCACCTCCCAGGATTTCAGATAGCATCATCGCCAACTTGAGTAGTGTGGCTAACTGGTATCTAGAAGCAGAATTTTCATACATTAGGGTTTTTGGCGCCTCTGTGCCCCCATATGCTCTACCACTATTCGTGCCGGATAAGCTGGTATGCCGCAAAATCACGAGGAAAACTGTGCTCGAAGGCATAAGCAAAGAGCTTAAAGGTTTTTCAAAAAAGGTATGGCCGCCCTTTCCTATTCATTTTAATATGTATTCTTTATTAGATTTCGGACATGCCAAAGCCCAGGCTATGACCTTGGAAGAATTTAAATTTGTCAATATCAAGTTCAGGAGACATGACCCACATAAGGTCGTGAGTAATCACTTGGCTAGTTGTGGCCTGAAAAGATACGACCACGAGCACTCGCCTCATGACGACATCTTCCGAGGTGCGAGATCCTATGCCGAGGTTCTGAGCCGGATTCAAGCCCTGTTGCCCAGGGATAAGGCTGATCTTTTTAAGTTTCAAGAACACCAACAAAGTTGTCTTCCCCCATTTTTATAGGGTAAGAACCCACAGACTGCAGATGCACAACAAATGAGATCCAAAGGTGCTAAGGACTCGAGTCCTAGCAGGGAGAAGGATTAAGGGAAAACCAAGGAGGCTGGAACCTTAGAGCTAGGAGCCGAAGGCCCCCAGAAGCAGGAAGGAAACCTCAAAAAGGGTGTGCCAGGAAAGCAGGCCCAAGACCAAGCGGAGATACCTTCGCAGGGATCGGGTGGCTCACTTTCGCTTACGCCAAACGAGTCGGTTACAGAAGTTACCCTGAAACAAACATCCAAGCAAATCAGTAGTCTGATTGCTATTTTCAAACCCTTGCAATTCACACAGGGGAATCCTGATGAGGGATGGATTTTCAATGAATAACTGACGTCTATTTCTGTAGAGGAGTTGCCTCCCAACAAATTTTTCTTTGACAAGAAAAGAAAGGTCGTGGTAAGGCAAGGATTTTATCAAAAGGAGGGTGCAGTAGATAAAAAATTTAAAATCATGACAGATGGAAGGGCCGTGAAAGAGGAAAAATTTGTAGAGGAGATAGTTGGGACGCTAGGGGCTTATGCTATTGCCAATCAGTACTCGGTTGGGAATTTGACGACCCAATTGAAACGAAAGAACCTCCTTATCAGTAAATTGGAAGCTAAGGTATCTACTGCCGAAGTGAATGTCAGGGACAAGTTGAGCAGGAGCCTCGAGGAAGCCTGAATAGTTGACCTGCGTGAAATTGAGAAGCTCAGGTCTGACCTCAAGCAGGTGTGCCAGTCGACGCAATCTAGTCAAACACAGGTGAGCTAGTAGGGGCAACCAATTATAGAGTTGCAGTCAAAATTAGAGGTGGCCGAGAAGTAGGTTGTAGACATAGAAATGTTCAGATCACAGGCTGTTGAAAGCTGACAAGGTACTTGCGGCTCAACAAAACTTGCTGGCAAAGGTGAAAACCATTCACAACCATTTCCAGATGATAGAGCAGATATTAGAGAACATTTCTTCGAGAGAAAGAGAAGCTGGGGCAGCACGAGTCACCTTTTAGGACGCTGATATAGCTACAACGAAGCTAGAGATGGCCATCAGCTCAAAATTATCCATCGCAGATCAAACCAGAGGTGATATCCTGTTGAAGGTCTGGGAGAAGAACATATCGGAAAGCAGGGGGAGAGGTAACGAAGTAAAGAATTTTTGTGAGGAAACATTCTCTTTAATAAGTAAAGGTTTTCTATATCTTGATAAGGAGAGAAGTGTTGGGACATTGGGCAAAATTAATATAGCTAAACATCTGTTGGACATCCAAGAAAGCATGGAGGAGCAGCAAGTGGATATATCCCAGATCAACTAGGTTGGTATGAACCTAATGGACAAATGGCTAGTACAACCAAATTTACAAATATGCTCCATTATCGCAGAGGATCGACAAGTGGGAAAGAGTTTACCACAACTAGTGAAGAATTGTTATACTCTTGAAGCGAGTGACCAAGCAGGGCCTTCCAGGTTGATAGCCAGTTGGTGGAGAGGTGCATCACTTGCACCGAGCAGGCGAAAGGGTGGGCTTCTGGTGCCAAATAATGATAGATGTCTGTCTGTTCTATTTTTAGAACCTGAAGAGAAAGGTAAGGAAGGTGCTCTACCCGTAGGAAGGAGGACAAAGACAAAGAAGTGTAACGCATAAATTTCCCATTTTGTAACCGAAAATTGCTGGAACAATTAAGATTCTAGCGTTTAGAAGTTTGTATAAATATGCATTTTGAAGTGAGAATAAGGGTTGGACCTTTCTTGGCCGATTGTAATAGAGAATTCCTCTCTTTCAAAAATTAATACAAAGCAATCCGAAGATTCCTGATTCTGTGAAGAGTGAGTTATGAGTTTTGTTTTCTCTGTTATCTTATGTTAAGCTTCATTTCACATATATATTTCCGATGAATGCTTAGCTACAATTTAGTGCAACTTATACTGTGGTGGCCAACTTTTAGTCATCTAATCGCTTGCAGTTTTTCCTCTGTATCAGCTATCAGCAAGTACAAGACCTGTGAACTTTTTAGATCTCTATATTTTATGCTTCGTAGGATTACTTCTCGCCTTTTTGTTCTTCTGTTTATAGGGTGAGATTCTCCCTTGATAGGAACCTCGCATTATCATCTGCTTAATGTTTTCTCACATTTCATACATGATTCTTTAAAAAGTTAACTCAGTTACAGGAGAAGGCCTTTGGTTTGTTTTCTATCTTAATATCAGATTTCGAAAGTTCTATTTTATACGGTTGAAGAAAAGTTGAAGTGGCATTTTAAACCTCAAACTTTCTTTTCATTTTTTGTTTCTCCATGACTGTGCCCTTTGCAAGACAACCCAACATCGAACCTAGCCTATCGAATCAAACTAGCATCGCTTTGAACCTATTCGACACCATACTTAAAACTGCCATCACCCAGGTCAAACTCAAACGTTCATGGGCCGCAATTGAACGGGATATAAGCATCCATGAACGTTTGGAAGCAAGACAAAGACAACTTAGAAATCAGCCTTAGCTTCCCTTTTCCCGAAGGTTGATTTTTCCCCTTTTTATCCTTTTACTCACTTTCGAATGCCTAGACCCTGTATTTTTTAGCCTTAAGTACAGACTCTGGAACAACACCTTCCTCCTTTCCTTATCCTTATAGTAGTCTTGGTATTTTTCTATAAATTTCTTCGTGATTTGGTCCCATGTGCATATGTTGTCCCTACCAAGGCCCATGAACTGACATAATGAAACATCCTTGAGTGTGGCAGGAAAAAGCTTTAATTTATGGGCGTCTAACACATAATCATAGCTTTTGCAAAGCACGTTGAAATCAAAGAGGAATGTGTTGGGGTATTCTTTAGATAAACCATGAAAATTTGGCAAGGATGAATGAAGGATGTTCTTTATTTTAGTCTCTTCATTTCATCCTCTAATCAGGAATCTGAAAGCATAGGTTTCTTCCTTGAAACTTTTGTGTGCCATTTCATTCTGCGGGTTATCTTTTGTCTCTAAGGGTACTTTAGGAAAAATGAATTCCTTAGAGTGGTATTGTTCATTGATCAGATGTTATGGAAGTGGAACCATTATGTCCGTAGATCCTTGTGCAGTCTCATATTCTTTAGCAGAGGGATCATGTCTCCTTTTGGCAATAGAACTTTTTGTAGGTGATAGATAATCTGCTTAATCGTTCTCCTTTCCCTCATGCGATTGACTTGCACTATTAGTTTTTTGGTGGTTCTTGGATGAACTAATAAATCTACCTTGTTGATCTCTATCTCTGTGCATATAAAATATTAGAAAAAAATTCTATGAACTACTGGAAGGAAATCATATCACTAAATCTACGGAAATGAAAAATCCACACAAAAAAAAGAACTACTCTTTTTAATAGTTCCGCAACAACGACGCCAAAAATGACAAACTTTTCAACTGCTTCATAATTTAGTTGGTATCAATCCAGGGTTGTATCCCACTTACGAACTGTCATTCACTATATATTCTACTGAGTTGTAGTATTTTTTATGTCATGAATTGAGATTTTAAGATGCTTAATTAAGTCACCAATATACACTACTTCTGGAATTGGAAAAAAATAAATGTCACACTTGTAGGAAAAAGAAACCACAATATTGGAAAGTAAATAATTCTTGCGGAAAATAAATCACACTTGTAGAAAGGTAAATCACACTTGCAGAAAGTAAATCACAGTTGTGGAAAATAAATCACACTTGCAGAAAATAAATCACTAATGTGCAAAGGAAAATTATATTAATATATAATGGTAACTTGATCAAGTTATATGGTGATGATCTTGATTTGTTGTAACAGTTATTTGTTCATACATCCAATGAAAACTTGTAAAATAAATAGACTATAAATCCCAAACAATTGAAGAACAAAGTTTTCACAAATCTGAAGGAAAAAAGAAGAAAGTAAAGTTGCAAGCGGAGTTGAAACAATGGATCTATAGCACGAAAGTTACAGAAACACGAGTTGCAACAACAAGATTTGCAACAATGAGAGTTTCATCAATGATTGTGATTACAAACTTACAAAAATCGAATCAACACTGAGTTACAACTTATGATTGAAATATCTTCAACACAATGAATCTATCTATTAATCACATAGGAATTGCAATTAATTATTTACAAAATATGGAATTGCAACATTGTAAAGAGATAAAATCACTGTGGAATTTAAATGAACAACAATGAAATGAAAATGATAATATTAGTGTAAAGAAAATACCTAACTAAGGAGGGGGGGCTAATCACATGAAATCTCAACACATCATCATGCGAACAAGAGGAGAAAATAAAATTATATTGTCGAAGTATTAATATTTACAATACAACTGTATGATATCACTAAAATCATTCCCCGAGCTCAAGGAAAGTTGGGGTTTTTATACAATACATTATGTTTCTAAAAAAAAAAAAAAGGAGACATATGGACAACCATGAGAATCCATTTGTTCATCCGTTTACATTGACATTACTAATTTTTAGAAACGAACGACCATATGTTGACTTGGCTCAGCTGGGTGATAGTTGGTAGATGAACTAATCTCTCTTTTGGTTGTCCATTTCTAATGTCTTTCTATTGTGAGGAGTGATCTCTGGCCAATGACTATAACAATGATTGATGTGTTTCCAGACTTTGTCTTGGAGTTGCAACAACTGGGGTCACATTTGGAGTTGCAGCAGTTGTGTCATGTGTAACACCCCTTCTCCTAAACCTTTGATTTAATTATAATTAATGGCCTCCATGAAATGACATGCAAATATTGTAACTATATTATTGTTTAAATTGAGAATACCAATCGGTTGACTGATGGGCGAATCCTTAAGTACTGGCCACGATATCACCAGAGGAATAAGAGGAAATTCTATTAGACTAAAGAAACCCAAGCCTCCTTGGTGAAATATTTGTTTTGGAAATATTGAGTTATTTCATCAAGGAAATTAATTAATGAGGAAGGATTGGTGGTTGAGAAATCAAACACCCTCATTGAATAAAAGTATGGAGGGTTGCCTGAGGTGACAGGTAGTTGTCATATTGAGGATAGCAGAAAGGATCACCATGAGTCCCCTGATTGACCCACGAGTTTTCCTTTTGACAGAAGGAAGGGGACAAATTGAGAACCTTCTAAAGAATAAGCATGCAAGAAAATCACACGAGGGGGTATACAGAAAGAGGAGGAATGGGGAAGGCATTTTGGGAAAAGGTCTGTAGAATACCTGAGAATAGGGAGAACATGTAGGTAAGTGCAGAGAGTCCCTGGTGGTATCATGGCTTAGCACGGGGGTGGCCAAACTGCAAGTCATTGCTTCTTCTAAGCCTATGGTAGGGTGGAAAGGCAAACACCCACAATAAGTTTCCTAACTACTACCTTATAATAGATAAGTATCCCATGATTCTGTGTGATTGAGTAAAGGAACTGAATTATGTATGTAATTATTCCCTAAATGTATTTGCTTGATCTGTGGAATTGATACATGTCTCATTGGTAAACCCTTATGCATAGGTAATAATGGAATATAATCTAATGTTGGTATCTTATGAATGCATTCATGGATAGTTATAATATGTGCAAGAAGGTATCAATACATGTATTAATGATAAGTTTGCATGTTGAGTTAAAGTAAGTGATATGACCCTCCTTCCCTATTAACTAAACTTGTTTAATGCATGAATGAGTCGACGAGACTTAGCAGTTGTTGATCCCTAAGCTAAGAACCAATCTCAGTCGTCAAAAAATGGGTTGGCCACCCATCAAATCCCCTCGTAAGTTAACTTGAAAGTGGTGGTCATCGAATTGAAGGATGGTCGAATGCCAATTGTCGATTCTTATCAGCTAATTTAAACATCAGATGTCAGACATCGGGAGATAATTAGGTAAATCCAAGAGAAAATCCACAACATATTGATGTTGAGAACAAGGTTCTATCCCTTGGTCCCACCTTTACCACCTCCCAGAACAATTGGCTTCTTATGTTATTCATTCATTGTATTCATTGCAATCATGTGCACTATGCTCATACGATGTTCTTCAGTAAAAATCCAAACCTACCCAAGTAATTCTATGTTGTAGTGCACACATACTTCTCCCTTGATATTCAACTCAACTCCCTATTCATTGTTCAACACCCAACTCAACCATGATCTCACTCTCAAATGTTCACTCCTTAAGTCCTCTACCTAATCTCTTTTTCCTCTTTCTACCCAAAACCCATTATATATTTATAGTTTTACAATAGGTCTTATCCTGTTACAATGTGGACAAAATGTCCCAAAACTCCTAACTAAATTCCTCTTCTTGTGCGCTAACTCCTTAAAATGCACTAAATACCTTCTGCACATGTTGTTGCTTTGTTGATTTGTCGTGCAATCCACTCTTAAAAGATTCCCAAATCTTACCCAAAATGGTTTTCTCCAACAGTGAGATAGAGAGTGAGATAAAGGAGGGGAGAGAGAGGGAAGGGGGTATAGAGAGAGATAAAGAGAGAAATGGGGGAGAGTGAGGAAGAGAGAGGGAGGGGGATACAATGAGAGAGGGAGGGAGGGGGAGAGAGTAGTATATTGAATCGAGAGATGGGGAGGGGAGAGGGAGATAAGTGGAGGGAGGGAGGGAGACAACGAGAGTAGAAGAGAGATTGAGAGTGAAATGGAGAGATAGAAGGAGGGGGTAGAGAGAGAGGGAGGATTGAAAGAAGGGGAGGGAGGGAGAGATCTAGCAAGAGAAAAAGAGAGGTCAAGAGTGAAATGGAGAGAGAGAGAGAGGGAGCGAGAAAGAGGTTTGAAGAGAGAGAGAGTGAGAGTGAGCTAACAATGAGGAGAGAGAGAGTGAGAGTGAGCTAACAATGAGGAGAGAGAGAGAGGAGGAGGTATAGGGGGACGGAGGGACAAAAAAGACAAAGGGAGGGGGAGAGAGACAAAGAGAAAGAGATAGGGAGGGAGGGATGGAGGGAGAGAGAGAGAGGGAGGAGGGAGAGAGTTGAAGAGGGGGGAGATAGAGAGGGATTGGGTGTGAGAGTGTGAGGTATGGCAAAGAAATATATAGGTCTAGGCTTAGGTATTTTCATGCCTTTCCATGTATATTTATTTCCATATCTAAGTCTTACCATGTCTAGGTCAAGGCCGTTTCTTTCCTTTCCATGCCTTATCTTGTAATATAACAAAATTTCTCGTATGTGAGAGGGAGAGAGGAAGACATAGAGGGGACGTAGAGAGAGTGTGGGAGGGAGAGAGGGGAAGGCATATAGGGGG
>SNQJ01S0023842.1:122262-149886 GCA_010110895.2 Picea sitchensis | reverse complement strand
AAGAGTTTGATCTTCCATTATCATGACATAATCATAATATCATCTCGATAACCAAAAATGTGGATAACACATGTATATTTATTTCCATATCTAAGTCTTACCATGTTTAGGTCAAGGCAGTGTCTTTCCTTTCCATGCCTTATCTTGCAATATAAAAAAAATTCTTGTGTGTGAGAGGGAGAGAGGAAGACATAGAGGGGACGTAGAGAGAGTGTGGGAGGGAGAGAGAGGAAGGCATATAGGGGGAGGGTAGAGAGAGAGTGTGTGAGAGAGTATGAGAGAGAGATAGAGAAAGATAGATAGGCCGGTAGAGAGAGGGTAAATCTAGGAGAGAGATGAGAGATAGTGGGAGGGAGGGGGAGAGAGAGAGGGGGGGGGAGAGGGGTAGAGAGAGTGTGTGTGAGAGTGTGAATGATCCTAGATATTTTCATCAAGTGACTTATAAAGAATTGCAATAAATGAGTATAAATTAAAGTGCACCATTAAAGAAGGAAAAGATCAACAATGAAGAGACATAAGCATCAAATATGAACACAAAAACTTGATAATAGAGTTCGTCCATGGTGGAATACGTCTCCGGGTCTTGCTCTCAAATGGGTAGGATTTTTCATTAACTTAGCAAAAGAATTTGGAAAAATACATAAGTATACCTCATTTTGAATTCAAGCTGCAGAAATATTGCTTAGATTAGAAAAAAGACAGCACCATTGAATTCAAGGTGTTGAATTACCCAAAAATGATTGTCTCCATGCCTCGATCCAACTTTGGCACTCCCAGGCCCAAGAAGAATTTTGTCTCGATTTTTGTGCCCTGCAACCTGTAATAAATGCTGACATACTCACCTCGAATTGCATGCTTGACCATACGCATGCACGCCTCCTCCTTGAGCTCGGGCGGATGCACCTTTTAAGTAATAAATGCAGAGTAGATTACAACGAAGGTTCGTTGGCTCGTTGGTTCTAGTGCAAGTGTTAAGCCATTAATGAGGGAGGAGGTCCCGAGGTCAAGCCCGTGAGCCTCCCCCTTTTGTCTTGATTGTTGTAACAATATATATATATATAACCATAATCCCCTCCGCTAGTTTGGCGATAGTTCTATCGTTGTTTTGGTTACTAGATTTGGTGGACCCGCCAAATCCCTTTTTTTTAAATTTTCGGTCATGGGTTGTCATTGGGAATTTTTCCACTGCCATGTGGCAGCCCATGACTACGACACATGGCAGCCTCCTATTCGACCATGTCATCCACTACATCATCATCCTATCATGTCCGTGCCACATCACTATACGGATGCCACGTCAACTTCGAAATCACCATGCCACGTCACTTCCATGTCACTGCACGGACTGTACAGACTGCCACGTGGAAAAATCTTACTGGTCCACTGATCGATCCAGAAATGCCAAATATGGGTGACACGTGGTAGCCTCTGGTGCTGACACATCACCATGCTAATGTCATGATGATGTCAACATGACACGTGTCACCTCCTGCTCCTGCCACATGTTTTTTACGGATGTTGACATCATCTATGTTGCTGCTAACATCAGCAGTATGGATGATGACTCATCCCCCTGCTGATTGGGCTAGGTTGACCAAACTTTGACCATGAATATATTTGGATCCGTAACTCTGTTTGATGAGCCATTTGCGTCGTTAGAAATCTTGTGACGTCCTCTTCGCGATGATGTAATTTTCGCTGAGTTTTGAGAACTTTAAATTTTTTCCCTTTCTCTGTCTGCTGAGGCCATTCTGAGTGTCCTGAGTCGCTTCCGCGAGTTCTGAGTTGTTCTTAGTCTTCTCTGGATCATTTTTGGATCACGCCTTCCCAGTGAGAGATTTTTGGACCTCCAAAAACTTTCATTAATCAACAGATAAGTGAGGGAAGAGTTCCCTCACCTTGTCCTTCTCAATCCACTTTACCTTGCTTGGATGTGTTCCCTTTAATCCTACTCGAATATAATCAACATCACCCCTACGTGAATTCCTCATCCTTATGTCTAGGATGATATCTTCCTTTAACTCATCCAAGTACTCAAGAGAAAATTCATCAACTGAATGTATTGAAACTTTCTCATCCTAATCCATGATCATGGGAGGCTAAAAAGGTTTCAAGTTCTCTACATTCACAACTGAGTAAATTTGCATATACGGTGGAAGATCCAAATGAAAATCATTGGTACCACTTTTATCCAATATAGTGAAGGGTCCATAACGAATGGGATTGAGTTTCTTTCCTTCACCCTTTAATCTTTCCTTGTTGATGTGAATCCATACCCGGTCTCCAACCTTGAACTAATGATCAACCACGTGCTTGTCATGTCGAGATTTATACTACGCTTGAATTTTCTCCAATTGTTCCTTGACTTCCTGGTGCACCTGTTAGATCCTCTGGATGAACTTGTAGGATCTGTCCTCTGTTCTTTCTTCATTTGCATTAGTATCTCTCTCATACATCAAGTCTAATGGAGCCTTGGTTAGGTACCCAAAACATGTCTCACAAGGAGAACACTGAGTGGAGGAATGTAAGGCTCAGTTATAAGCATGTTGTACATAGGGTATTTGTTCATCCCATAACTTGGGATGCTTGTTGCAGTAGCCTCGAAGAAAAAGTACCACTATTCGATTTACCACCTCAGACTGTTCATCGGTTTGTGGATGGAAAGCAATGCTCCTATTCAATTTGGTGTCCATCATTCCCCACAAGCTTGTCCAAAATCCCCAAGGAATTGAGTATCTCGATCCAAGATAATGGATGTGGGTAAACCAAAGTGAACCCAAACATACTGAAAGAAGAGACTAGCATTTTTCTCAGCAGTGATCTTCTTTTTACATGGCATCAAGATACACATCTTGCTGAACCTATCCACTACAACATACAAATATTCATGACACCCTTTTGACATTGGTAAACCCCCTACAAAATCCATGGAGATAATTTCCCATGGATGGGATGGAACAGGAAGTGGTGAGTATAGCCCCAATTTTCTCCATGGAACAGGAAGTGGTGAGTATAGCCCCACTTTTCTATTAGTGGACTTACAAGTAGAACACATCACACACCCCTTTACATATTAAGTTACAATTTCTTTCATTTGAGGCCAGTAACAAAACCTTTGCAAATGAGCCATAGTTTTTCCTACCCCAAAATTCCTAAACACAATAGAAGTGTGAGCTTCTCGTATTACATGGACTCTTTCACTTGTAGGAATACATAGCTTTCCAATATGGTAGAGTAGTTTTCCCTCCAAACAATAGTTCTCTACATGTGCACCATGGGTTAGCTTCTCATATACTTCTTTAAAATATTCATCAATGGCATATTGTTCCACATAGCTATCATGAGATAAAGAAGTATTCTTCAAAATAATAGAAGTAGTAATAGGAGGTCTAGAAAGCATATAAACTACCTTGTTACTTGTACCCTTTTTGTACTTGATTACCAAATTAAATTGTTGTAGAAATACCATCCATCTGTAGTGTCGAGATTGTTGCAGTTTGGTTTGTGCTTGGAGATACTGTAAGGGTTGGTGATCTGTATGTATGATTATTCCCTTCCCTAACAAGTAGTTCTTCCATTTATTTACACTTTGAACTAATGCATACAACTCTTTATCATATGTAGGATAGTTAACAACAACTTGGTTAAAATTTTCAGAGTCGTAACAGATAGGATTGTGATATTGCATTAATACTACACCCATGGTGTATCCGCTGGAATCTGTCTTGATCTCAAAAGGTTGTTGAAGTTTGAGCAGTGCTAATACTAGTGTGGTATTAATCTTCTCCTTTAAAGTATCGAACGTTTTTTGTTTCTTTCCTTCCCATTGAAAAGTGTTCTTCACACATGTTAAGGCATGCACAGGAGCTTCTATAAAGGAGAAGTTTGAAATTAAACTCCTCCAATATTGGACTGCACGTAAGAAGCTCCGGATCTCGGTTACACTTTTTGGCTCAGGGAAATTTACAATTACATCAATTTTGGAGGGATCAGATTTTAATTGTCCTCCTCCTACAATATGGCCTAAGTATACAAGCGCAGTCTTGCCAAATTCACATTTAGAAAATTTTACATACAACTTTTCCCTTTACAAAGTATCCAATACTTGCTTTACATGCCTCACATGTTCATTCCAAGCCCCACTAAAAATAAGAATTTCGTCTAAATATACAATCACAAAATCATCTAGGAAAGGCATGAATACATCGTTCATCACACACATGAAAGTTGTTGGAGCATTATAAAGCCCAAACGACATAACTAACCACTCAAACAATCCATGTTTAGTTTTAAAGGAAGTTTTCCATGCATCCTGTTCTGCAACCCTGATTTGATGGTATCCATTGCGCAAATCCAACTTAGTGAAATAAACAACATTCTTGAACTAATCAAGTAAATACAAGATATGAGGAAGAGGGTACCAATTTTTCACCGTGATTTTATTTAAGGCCCGATAATCGACACACATTCGCCATGCGCCATATTTCTTTGGCACCATCATGATCAGAGAACCATAAGGAGATGAATTGGGCCTGGTGACTCCTTGATCTAATAATCCCTATACCTGCTTCTTGATCTTTGTCATCTCCACAACTAACATCTTGTACATGCCCACATTAGGGAGAGGATAATCCTGCTAAAGATGTATCTAATGTTGGATTTCCTTCTTATGAGGTAATCCATTTAGTTCCTGGAAAATATCATCATACTTAGATACAATATCAATTAATTATTTCTTATGAGAAGGATCACATCCTTGGAAAGCTTCGGATGTCCCGACATTTTTCTCTCTTATGGCCATGAGTACATATCTCTTATTAGTGTTTATGAGTCTCTTCATTTTCCCTGCACTAACAAGTGTTGTGTTTACCCTCATGCTGTGAGCTCTAACAATATATTCCACTCCCACTTTTAGTAAGGTGGTACTTGTTTTCATGATGAAAGAAGACTTCTTTTCTATCACAAAGATAAGGACTTCCCAACACTATGCCACATATATCAAGTGATACAACATTCAAATCCACTTCATCAATCAACTTTGAAGCAATATCAAATCTGACCCTACATTGTTTGGTGACATTAAGTTTTGCTTTATCACATACCAACCAAGAGGATAAGGCTTTGGATGTGGTTTACTTTCAAGACCCATCTTTTTGAAAAGTGCTTCAGATATTAATTTTACTTGGGAACTAATATCAAATAATGTTTCTATATTAGTGTGTTTAGATACAACTCTTATGTGAAATAATTCATTCCTATTTTGTTCATCATCATGAGATTCATTATTGGAATTTAAACTAGCATGAAGGGAATCGTTACCTTGAACTCCAACCGTTGTGATGTTTCCCTCATCTCCTAAATCGGAACCAAGATCTTGTTACACTGTAGCAACGGTTTTTGTCTTCCCCTTTCCACCAAATTGTTTCGGTCTCTTCCATGGATGCAGTTTCCAACAATGTTCATCATCGTGACCACTTTTCTTGCAATGAGTGCAAGATGGCTTTCCTCCTTCTCTCGTCATTGTGGCGGTATTCTTGTCCTTCATTTTAAACTTATTAAAAGTTTTATGTGGGAGACTGGAAGGTTTCTTTTTGGGATCTTATTGAACATTCTTTCCCCTATTCTCAAGGTGAGTGGCTTGCACACAAACTTCATCAAGATTGGTGGGGTTAAACAAGAGAAAAGTATGACGAATATAACTGAAGTGCACCAATATACTTCATTAAAGTTTCATAAGTGTTATCTCTCAATTTGTACTTATTCCAAAGGAAAAGGTTAAGGAAAGGAAATTGGTGTAACATGAGGTTATCCTATCACTGTCACCTCAACAAGATACCTCTTTCTATTTAGGGTTGATGGTCCAGGGGAGACGTCCCCGGTGACCTGGGGGTTTGAGAAGGAAAAGGTTAAAGTGTATATAAAAGTATCCCCTCTCACAAGTCACACTCATCAGAAATTCCCAGGGTTTTAACCAATGAAGTAATGAGTTATTAAGAGGTACCTTCCCAGAACAAAGAAACAACAAAATATATCTTTTGCAAGTACAACTTGTTGTTAGTACTTCATAAAGCCATGGAATTTATCAATAAAAGAAAATGTTGATATATGATGAAGCAAACAGAATTTTATAGAAGCAATGTTTATAAGACAATAGCTTCACAATAAATGCCTTTAAAATGGCTTCAAAATGACCAAGAATAATTACTCATCAATACCAAAATACTAGCATTTGTCAGAAACAAATAAGGCAATGTATTAATCAACTTTTCAATTTCTTTTAGGTGCTTTTAGTGCTTCAATAGATGGTTGTAGCTTACTTTAGTAACAACAACAAATAGTTTAGTATATTAGACTATTCTAAGGTTAGGAGTAGTTAGTAGAGAGCTCAAGGTAAAGGTTTTGATAGTAGTTTTTGTCAATCACTCAATAGAAAGGCTTAGATTAGTGATTTTTAGGGTAAATAGAGTCTTTTTAGGATGCAACAAATCTTGAAGGAAAAAATGATAATAAACGGGCTAGATACAAGAGGGTCAATAATTGAAGTGTTGGTAGCCCAAGGCTTCAATCACCAAACCCTAGGGGGGAAATGGCTACTAGGAAGTAGCTAACCCTAGGACCTAGTAGTTTTCCTCCTTCTTTAGCTCAAAGATGAAAAATATGATGTCTTAGATGAAGAAAAAGGTGCTAGGGTATTGCAATGGAAAGGCCTTTAGAAAAAAGATTCAAGAAAATCGGTTTTCTAACATAATCTATTAGGTGAAAGTTATTAAGGCAAGGACAATAACACGTGCTTTAGCCCCCTAAGGTTTTAAGCTAGCAATTTCATAATCTTAGTATAAATGCAAGATAAATACAACCATAACCATTCAATGAAGAAGATTTGCAGAAACTTTACTTACATTCACCAAGAATCATCTAGCAAATAGCCTAGTTGAACACTTCCACCAAGAAAAATGCCAAAATACTCCAAAATACTCCAAAATAAGCCTCCTTCAAGAAGTGCGCACTAAATTTCAGCCAAGAAACCCTAAGTAGGGTGAAAATTTCAGACCTCACTTAAGTGTGAGTGAAATATGATGAAATAATTCAAGGGAAAATCCCTTATTTATACAGTTACAATGACCGGAATTAGGTCAAAAAGGCCGACATGGCCAGTTTACATGTAATATCCATTTTTTACATTAAATGACAAATTTAAACCCTAAATCAAGAAGAAAATGTGACGTCGTTCCATTTTAGGGTGACCTTAGGCCTTTCTAGTGCAACGTTGACCTCTAGGAGTAAAACGTTAGGCCTCCCAAGGCCTCTAGATCAAGCCACACATGCCAATTGGAACACAATTGCTTCCAAAGTGTCCATAAAACATTGGGTGATGTCAAAGATCATAAAGGTGATGTCATGGGCCTTCCAAGGCCTACATCATAGTGGGAGGGAAATACCCCCTTGGGTCAAGGCCTACCAAGTTGTCTCTGGTAGAACGCCCTCCTCTCTCTCTGGTGTAAACCTCTTATCTGTCTTTGCCCCTGGCTAGGGTCTCAATATCCATCTGGTTGTATTTTATCCCTATGGAGGTCTGAAATAATCATCTCCCCATGTGTACCTGTCCATCGAGTGTGGCCCTGCAACAACAACAAGTACGCCCTCCATGGGCTCATAAGTCACATGGATCATAGAAATTTCAATCACATCTAATAATCAAGTTATTTAAACATGTGCATAAAACCCCCTTTTCCCAAACAAGTGCTCAAATACGTTATGCTATAAGCCAGGTTTGGAGGGGACGTTAGGAGGTCTTATTGGGATAATTCTCATTAGACGTGGGATGTTTCTAGGTGAAGACAAATCCAGGCCATTTAAGTGGATGAGGTGGTAAGGGATGTCTGAGCAATGGGTGCAGTGATGACAGGGGAATGTATGGCTTACTTGTGGGTGCCTCTGAAGAGGGTGAGATGCACCTTGTCATGGATGCAAATGTTTCCAAGCCCATTCAATGCCTTTTATCTTTTTATCTTATTTATTTTTCTTTCAAGAGACTAGTTAGGGGACACTGCCCTGGCATGGTGACTAGTGGTGACAATGTTACCCAAAATCATTTCATGGAGATGAGAAGGTTGGCTCGTGATGAGACCCCCTTTCTCTTGGCTATGCCACCAAGAGCCACTATCTTAGCGAGATGACAACCTGAATGGTAGTGGCATACCTCTACATTCTCATGGACCTAATAGGCTGGCTCATGATGAGACCCCCTATCCTTCAACTAGGTTTTGATTTTATTATTTTATGGGTCCCTATGTTTCTTGTTGAGAATCCTTTTATCACTTTCTCGGGGATCCCTGGGAGAAGCATCTGAAGGTTTTTTTATTTTGGATTTTATCTTTTTCCAGCTACTTTTACCCTCTAGGCCTTTAGCCCCTTCTTCCCACAAGGTAAGGTATAACCCTTTGCTATCTTGGAAAACCCAATGCTTGAACCAATGTAGGGGATGGATGAGAGGGAAAAAGATGAAAAGTGGTAAGTATGGTGGGAATAGACGATGACCTTTCATGAACCCACCCAATGTAAACTCAAACCCTATGGGAACCAACTTTCTAGGGAATCATGTCATTTCCCCCAAGTGTGGACAAGTGGAAAGGCATAAGTTCCAAGCACACGTCAAAGGTAAAAAAAAATTAAATGCACATATTCAAATGCTTTGAGAATCAGAGTGACACATACCATGATACCTAGACTCATTACCTCATGGAGAAAGACCCATTGTTGCTGAAGGACGAGGCCGATGGGATGGATGTTGTTGTTGTTAACAAGGTGGAGGCACCGAAGAATAAATATTGGCCCTCCATGGCCAGGCTCAAGTAAATATGCCTCTTGTTACTCCATGTCCAGGACCTGTGGGCCTTGAGACATAATATTCTTAGTTATCCGTAGGATAGGGGATAACATCTGGCTCCAACTTGGGGACATGTGCTCACCGTAGAGAACATGAGAACCTCAGCATATCTGGCATGACCTGTGACCTGCTTAATCTCAAAAAAATATTATTAGTAATCATTTGGGGTGGTGATATCACCCCTAGCTCATATATGGTATAGTGAATCAAAATAAACAAGCATATATACAAATGGAAATACAACTACTCTAGCATGAAATGCAAACGGTATATACAATGAATGAAAATTACTACCTACTTACTTCTACTTACCTGTTGGTTGAATGCTAGGTGTAGTCAAATAGCCAATGAAACCACCCTAGCAATGTCTCACAATACATGCCTTTGTGCTTCATCATAAACCAAAACAGTGATAAGTTAAGCACAAAAGTAACATGAGTTAGAAAATGCATTGTATCATTGGAAATGGTTAGGTCTAGCTCATGGAGGTGGGTGGGAGGGAAAAAGTGGTGCCAAGTCATATTGTCAGAAAATAGATCAATCCATCTCGGAAAGGGATCGTGAAAAGTCAAGGGTTCAAAATACTGACTAGAAGAGTTTGAATGTTGACTACCTTGGACGTCTTCACAATATGAGACCTAGGAAGGGATTAACAAGAACCGAAAGGATGACCATTAATTCTTTAAGGGGAAGCTGGAAGATTGCGATAATAAGTTTCTTCTCAAGGTATCCAACCTTCCCCTAAAAACCAAGAGGATTTTTCTTACAGAAAACTTGGGATAAGGGACATGTTTTTGAACCATACCCTTTGTGACATAGCAAGGTAAGATAAAAGGGAGGTAGAAAATCTAATCACAATTATTTTTCTTTAGGAAAACAACTTCCTCAAGGCTCACGCTCATCGAGATCTTATCACAACGATGGTTGAAATTTTATTCATAGAATAAATCCAAGTGCTCAAAGGAACTATTATCAAATTCCTCAAGGTATGACTGAAAATTATTAGGACAGCATAGCATCAGGTCATCCTTGGGTGTCTGAAAAAAAATTTGTAATCATGTCATATCCTTGTTGCCAAATGTCAAATTTATTAGTAACTTCATGTGATAATGGTAAAGGAAACTTTTAGACATGACCCTCAATGTCGTAAATGGGATCCCCATCATATCCAATCGCATCCCAATTACGCTTACCGACATGTATGAACTCATCAATATTATCAAAAAAATCATCATCTTCATTATAGCATGAAGGGGTAAAAACATCCAACACTTCTTCACTTTCCACATCATAAGATAAAGAGTCATTAAAAATTTGGAAAGGGAAACAACTCACCTTGCTTACTTCTTCTCTTGTAGGAGCTTCAAGTATTTGGATGACTTCATCAAATGGAAGACTTGATTCTACATATTTAGTTGTACAACAAGGAGGATCTACCTTGCCTGAGGATTCCATTTCTCCTTCACTCTCTGAATCATAGAATAAGGTATTATCAAAATACTGAAAAGGAAACTGACTAACCTCATCCTCTTCCTCTTGTACAGGTAGAATAGGTTCGTGGATGGCTTCATCAGAGGGAGGAGCATAGATCGATACTTCATCATTGTGTTTGATATCTCCAGACTCTCTCTCTTTAACCATATATTCATTATCTTTGGTAGAAGCATGAGTAAGTTCTTGTTCTTCCCCATGGGATTGGTAACATTCATCAAGACCCCCTTCCTGAACCTCTTGTTGACTAATGTCTTGTTCTAAATATCTCGAGGTTTATTCAATATATGTCTCAAGGGAGGGTACTCTCTTGGGAATATCTGGGGTGTCCTTGGTCTCACAAGCCTTGACTTCTGGAACAAAGGATAATTCTTTGAATGAGGAGATGTTGGCTTCAATTTCTGTAGCCATATTATAAAATTCCTAGATTGTTCTAGGGGCTTCGTCTTCGATAGGGAAAATTATTTGTCCCATAAAGACTTTAGTGTAAAGAAAAAGAAGAAAGTCTTGTGACAGGTGATGGCTTACTGGGATCTGTTGTAATGGCCTTTCAAATTTATCATGAAATTCCCCAACAGTTTCATTCTTATTCTTCTTCATGTGAGTAATTTTTTTTAGAAAAACACAAGGATTCCATTTTTCAAGGAAAACCTCTTCCAATTGATCCATGGTGGAAATACTAGTGTCATGGAGGTATTCATACCATCTCCTGGAATTATCATGAAGAGTAGCATAGAAAAGTTTCATTGCAAGGTCTTTGGCATCATCACTGATAGGATGAAGTTGAAATAAAGCATAAAAATCACGCACATGTTTAGTAGGATTCTCTTCATCACTACCAATGAATTTAGGGATCCATTTTTCATACCTCGGAGGAATTCGTCGAGGATACCCTGGTATTTTACTCATATCCAAGGGTTTAAATTTTCCTGGGTCCCATTGAGAAGTCATGGTTGGCTTTGTCATTTAGTGGAGTCGCCAGATAATTTTCTTGAAACTATCAAAGGGAAGAGGGAATCACCCTCAATGGAGTTGCCAGGTAATATTTTCAAAGTAAAGGATTTTTGAGGAAAGGCTTACCGAAAAGTGTCATCTTTGAGGAGAATTGACTCAGCGTTCCTCGACAACTGCACCAAAATGTTATCGCTCAATTTGTACTTATTCCAAAGGAAACGGTTAAGGAACAACAAATTGGCATAACAGGAGGTTATCCTATCATTGTAACCTCAACATGATACCTCTTTCTATTTAGGGTTGATGGCCCAGGGGAGATGTCCTCGGTGACCTAGGGGTTTGAGAAGGAAAAGTTTAAAGTGTCTATAAAGTATACCCTCTCACAAGTCACATTGATTAGAAAGTCCCAGGGTTTTAACCAATGAATTAATGAGGTATTAAGATGTACCTGCCTAGAACAAAACAACAAGAAATGATATCTTTTGCAAGTACAACTTGTTGTTAGTACTTCATAAAACCATGGAATTTATCAATAAAAGTAATAGTTGATATATGATTAAGCAAACCGAAATTTATAGAAGAAATGTTTATAAAACAATAGCTTCACAATAAATGTCTTTAAAATGGCTTCAAAATGACCAAGAATAATTACTCATCAATACCAAAGTATTATCATTTGTCAAAAGCAAATAAGGAGGTTTATTAATCAACTTTTCAATTACTTTTAGGTGTTTTTAGTGTTGCAATAGATGGTTGTATCTTACTTTAGTAACAAAATAAAATAGGTTAGTATATTAGACTATTCTAAAGTTAGGGGTAGTTAGTATAGAGCTCAAGGTAAAGGTTTTGATAGTAGTTTTTGTCAATCACTCAATAGCAAGGCTTAGATCAGTGCTTTTTAGGGTAAATGGAGTGTTTCTAGGCTTCAAAAAATCTTGAAGGAACAAATGATAATAAGTGGGCTAGAGACAATAGGGTTAATAATTGAAGTGTTGGTAGAACAAGGCTTCAATCACCTAACCCTAAGGGGAAAATGGCTACTAGAAAGTAGGTAACCCTAGGCCCTAGTAGTTTTCCTCCTTCTTTAGCTCAAAGATGAAAAATATGATGTCTTAGATGAAGCAAAAGGTGCTAGGGTGTTGCAATGGTAAGGCCCTTAGCAAAAAGCTTCAAGAAAACCAGTTTTCTAACATAATCTAGTAGTTGAAAGTTATTAAGGCAAGAACAATAACACGTGCTTTAGCCTCCTAGGATTTTAAGCTAGCAATTTCATAATCTTAGTATAAATGCAAGATAAATACAACCATAACCATTCAATGAAGTAGAATTGCAGAAAATTTACTTACATTCACCAAGAATCATCTAGCAAATAGCCTAGTTGAACACTTCCACCAAGTAAAATGCTAAAATACTCCAAAATAAGCCTCCTTCAAGAAATGCGCACTAAATTTCAGCCAAAAAACCCTAACTAGGATGCAAATTTCAAACCTCAGATAAGTGTGAGTGAAATATGATGAAATAATTCATGGGAAAATCCCTTATTTATAAGGTTACAATGACTAGAATTAGGTCAAAAAGGTCGACATGGTCAATTTACATGTAATATCAGTTTTTACATTAAATGACAAATTAATACCCTAAATCAAGCAGAAAAGGTGACGTCATGCCCTTTTAAGGTGGCGTTAGACCTCCCAAGGTCTCTAGATCAAGCCACATGTTCCACTTAGAACACAACTGCCTCCAAAGTGTCCATCAAATGTTGGGTAACATCAAGGGTCACAGAGGTGACATCATGGACCTTCCAAGGCCTACATCATAGTGGGAGGGTAAGAACCCCTAGTTCCAGGACTGTCATGTTGTCTCTGGTAGAATTCCGTCCTCTCTCTCTGGTGCAAACCTCTGATTTGTCTCTGCCCCTGGATGGGGTCTCAACATCCATCTGGTGGGATTTTATCCCTATGTGTTAGAAAAACAGGACCGCAGAGCAATAAAATAAAACAAATGCAGAAACAAAACACAAAAGACACAAAATACAATAGAGACACATATTTACGTGGTTCAGCCAGTGTGGGCTACGTCCACCAGAGAAATTTCCAGGTCCTTCCTTTATTATTATCCATCAAATGAAGGGATACAACCTATATCACAACCCGTTGTAACTTCCTCTTCTTTCTCTCATAGTATCCTCTCTTAGAATACAATACTCGCAATCATGCATAGCCGAAATACATTTCCTTCTAGGGAAAAAAAACCTAACATAATTTCTACTGTTAGATATGCAACCTTATAATGAACAGTCCATATTTACAATGAAATTACAATATACTTTTACAAGGCAATTTTTCCTTCCGGGGCTTCGCCCCCGAACCCCCCAGTCGAGGGGATAGGCCCCTCGGACCCCGTAGAGGGGGTACCCCCCCTCTGCGCTCCCCCGCATGGAAGAGTGTACATACTTCTGGGGTGTAAAGTCTTCATGGGGTATAAACATGGCTGAAAAACACAAGACCTATGAGTTAGGAAGATAATCAGGCTCCACATCCAACAATCTCCCACTTGGAGATTGATCTCAACAACTCCACCGTCGTTGTATATGTTATACTTTGAACCTTCTTGGACCTGAAAAATTTCTCATCTTCATCTTCATTCTTGAAGACCAATTGAAACTGAGCAGGAACTCAGTTTCTCTATGGTTACTCTCTTTATTAACATATATGCAGGATTCTGGCTAGTGTGTATCTTTGCCAACTTCAAATGTCCATCTTCCAAGGCGGATCGTATGAAGTGGTACCTCAACTGTATATGCTTACTCTTCGAATGGAAGGATGATTTCTTTGCAATATGAATTGCACTCTCACTATCATAGTACAACCTGCTATTCTCCTGCTTCTTTCCCAATTCCTCCATAAACCTTTGTAACCAAATCATCTCTTTACTAGCCTCTGTAGTAGCAACATACTCTGACTCTGTTGTTGAAAGTGCAACAACCTTTTGTAGTTTTGAAATCCAACTTACTGTTGTTCCACCTATAGTAAAATCATACCCTGTGGTGCTCCTCCTGCTGTCTTTATCACTTGCCATATCTAAATCAACATATCCTTGTAGAAAAGTGTCTGAACCTCCAAAACAAAATGCATGAGTAGTAGTACCTCTTAAATACCTAAGAATCCACTTTACTGCCTCCCAATGTTCTTTACATGGATTGTTCATATACCTGCTCACAACTCCCACTGCATGTGCAATATTCGGTCTTGTGCAAACCATTGCATACATCAAGCTGCCAACTGTTGATGAATAAGGGACCCTAGACATGTATTCTATCTCCTCCCGTGATGCAGGAGCATCGCTCACTCATCAAGCGAGCCAGCGTGGAGCGAAAGACAGCTGGACAGCGCCAGCACAAATTTTGAAACACCTTGATATTGTTGCGCCAAACATTAATGTGTAAGACTTACTGAAGCGCACTTTGTATATTGTAATGGACCTTGAAGCGGATAGCTCATGTCCTTAGGTAGATGAGGCTTTTAATAGACTTAATGTAAAGTAGATAGAAAATTTAATTCTAGATTTGATAGTTTAGAATTCGAGAGGGGAAACGGATATAGACACCCTCCTTTGTACATTGTAATATATCGAGAGCATTCAGGAGCAAGAAGAGACGAGCAACAGAGAATTGTATGAAGAACATCCATGTATAAAAATTGAATTAATAGAAGAAAGCATTGATTCAATTCCATGGTCATGTGTCTATTCTCTGTGATTGATGTCATTATGCTTATGAATGTTTACTTTCTGTTACACACTTTATTTTATATGTTGTGTATGTGATTTCATGGTTGAATTGAAGTCTGAGAGGTTGTGTGAATTAGTTCAATTGTTTCTCTATATTGAACCAAAGGATTCCTGCAAGGAGTGCAGTTGAATTTGTCCACAAGGAGTGCGTGATTGTAGGGTTCAATTAGAGAAAGATTTTGTTCTAAGTTCTCAGAAGTGAAAATTTGGCACCGAAGTCGTGCAAGGCATGCGCAGGCTGGACGAAGACTCAGGGTTGCGATTCTGAGCAAAGGAAATTGAGACTGCTGTTGCAGGTTTGTGCGCAGAGTTGAAGCTTCAACACTTAGGAGTTGTTGAAGATTTACAGCAAGGAGTGCGTGCAAGAAGTTCTCAATTGGACGTGGAAGTCGAGTTCGAAGCTCAGGAGGAGCAGGGCCTTCGAATTCATCGAAGGAAAAGTGCAGGGAGAAGTTGTCGTGGAGAACTCGAAGAAAGCGTCACAGAGTTGCGGAAGTGAACGAGTCTCGGAGCAAGGCATTTCTTCACTTCGGGATAAAAATAGCAGAAGGAAGAAGTGACAATCGAAATCCTTCAGGAGATTTTGCGAAGTTCTGTGGACCGTAGGATCTTGCGGAGGTGCAAGGAAGCCACAGTGCAGGTTTGGAAAAAGTTCGAAGCTCAGGAGGACGAGAGCCGCCGATTGGGATCACGAGGAGCGTCGGACCTACTCGTGTATCGGTACATCGGGAGTTTGTGAGGTAAGACTCCAACTCTTCGAAGGGGAAGTCACGATATAGAGAAACGCAAAGTCCCGACGATCGCGTGGATTGTGTGGGCCACAGAAGATAGTGGGAGACAGGTGGCATAGCCCATCGGAGGTTCGGCGTCTCGGGTATCGGGAGTCGAAGTAAAAGTTGTTGGGTTGCACGAGTAGCAAAGTCGTGAGGTCGCGAGTCTCGGCATTTCGACACATCGGGTATCGGAGGTTGGAACCCCGAGTGGTTGGTATCACGAGTTGCGAAGATGCGATAAGACTGAAGTTCCGATAGCAGAGGAAGTAAGTCAGTGTTGACTAACATCTCGGGTCTCGGGGATACGAAGGGGTAACGCACTATTGTTGANTTGAACTTGCGAGGCAGCGAGTTCCGATCCTCCGATAAGTTGAGAGAGGGAGGATCGCGGAGAAGAGTTACTGTGGGTATGTAGGATTCCCGGTAGGGGATCAGAAGAACCTCGGAGTTCTTCAGGCCGTAGAGAAGAGGAGGTCCTGGTGAGAGCGATCGTGCTTCGAGGGAGTGCGGTCGGCGGCATAGTGGTATCAGAGCGGGATTATCTTTTGCTTCCTGTAGCAAGAGAAGAAGATTCACCATGCCGCCCAGGAGAGAAAGGCAATCACCTGGTCTAGAGGACAGGGATGTGCGGAGAAGAGGCAGGCCAGCAGGGAATCCATAAATGGAAAGACAGATGAGAGATCTTCGAGCAAGGTTAGAGGACATGGAGACAGTGCAGAGACGCGGAGTTGGTGCAGGGGATCTTAGCGATTCCGAAGTTGAAGAGGAAGCTAGACATGAAGAAGAGGTCTTAGCAGAAGACGCATCAACTAAGCGGTTGATAAAAGCTATCGCCAGGATGGGCGCAAAGGCCAAAATGGACATTCCAGTCTACGAGGGAAATCTATATGCAGAAGAGCTATTGGACTGGATCCGAGCTCTTGACACCTACTTCGACTATGAAGAGATCGAAGAGGATAAGAAGGTCAAGCATGCTGTTACGTGCTTGAAAGGACATGCAGCCTTATGGTGGGACGAGCTACAAGTTGATAGACGCTGCAAGGGAAAGCAAAATATCAAAAGCTGGGATCGAATGATCGCGAAGATGAAGGCGAAGTTCATCCCAAGGGATTACCAAAATTACTCTGTTCAGGAGGATGCAGAACCTGAGATAGAAGTTGATGACAGTAAAGGAATACACCGAAGAGTTTTACAAGCTTAACATCAGAGCAGGCCATTGGGAGAGCGATGATGAGAAGGTTGCCAGATACCTGAATGGTCTGAGATACGACATTCAGGATGAATTAAGCATGGTTACCATCAGGACGGTTGAGGATGCTTACCAGATGGCTCTGAAAGCCGAGGAGAAGCTGAGCCATAAGCAAGGGCAACGAGGGTGAGGCAGAAGTCAGCTCAGAGGCAAGCCAGTTGCTCAGGAGAAATTCCAGAAACCCAAAGAGGAATGGAAGAAACCTCAGGGTAAGATTGAGAGAGGTGGAACCTCACAGCGAGGACAACCACAGGTTGAACAAAGAGGACAGCAGATTGATCAGCGAGGTGATTATGCTAACGTGGACACCTTTCCTCGTACTAGAGGTCGAGGTAGAGGACGAGGAGGATTTATCACATGTTTTACATGTGGGAAGATTGGGCATAAGTCATTTGAATGTCCAGAGAAGAAGAAGGACAGCGGGGAAGCTCACATCATAAAAGCTCAGAGGCGTGATGCTGAGAACAAAGATGCAGACAGCGGAAGATCGCTTGGAATGCATAAATTCCTTTTGACACCTGAGAAGGAGGTGGAGGACACAGCTCAGAGAAGCCGACTATTCAGAACCGCATGCAAGACCAAGGACAGGAAATGCAAGGTCATTGTGGACAGCGGAAGCACAGATAATCTCATTTCAACCGAGATGGTGGAGAAACTGGAGCTGGAGACGACTGATCACCCGAGTCCATATAAAGTATCTTGGCTACAGAAGGGACATCAGGTGAGTGTTACAAAACAATGCTTGGTTGAATTTAAAATAGGGGGTTATAAGGATAAGATCTTGTGTGATGTTATTCCCATGGATGTATGTCATGTATTGCTGGGTAGACCATGGCAATATGACCGAAATGTGGTTCATGACGGAAGAATGAACACATATACTTTAGAAAAGGATGGGAGGACACACAGACTGCTTCTGATAAAGGATAAAGAAGCAAAACCGGAAGTAAGCAACACAATACTTCTCATGAGTGGGAAGGAAATTCTCACAGAGATGGAGAAGAAGGAAGATCCACGGTTCTTTGTGGTCACGAAACCGAGGATTGTTCTGACTAGCACGAGAGTGGATGATCTACCAGATGAGATTCAGGAACTGCTGGAAGAGTTCGCTGACATCACCGTGGACGAATTACCTCATTCGTTGCCACCGATGAGGAGTGTGAGTCACCACATTGACCTCATACAAGGGGCTAGTTTGTCGAACAAGGCTGCGTATAGGTTGATGCCGTAGGAGAATGAGGATATCAAGAAGCAGGTCCAGGAGTTATTGGACAAAGGAATGGTCAGAGAAAGCTTGAGTCTGTGTGCTGTTCCGACAGTTCTTAGTCCGAAGAAAGATGGAGGCTGGAGAATGTGCACTGATTCAAGAGCGATAAACAAAATTACCATCAGGTACAGATTTCCACTGCCGAGAATGGATGATCTGATGGATTGCCTGAGTGGGGCAAATTATTTTTCAAAGATAGATCTGAAGAGAGGATATCATCAGATTCGCATGAGGGAAGTTGATGAATGGAAGACAAAATTCAAGACAAACGAAGGTTTGTACGAATGGCTAGTCATGCCGTTTGGTTTGACAAACGCGCCGAGCACATTCATGAGACTGATGAATGAAGTCCTGAGGGAATTCATCGGGAAATGTGTAGTCGTATATCTGGATGATATATTGATCTACAGTAAAATGAAGGCTGAACATTTGAAGCATTTGGCCATTGTGATGAAGAAGCTACAGCAGGAGAAGTTGTTGATTAACATGAAGAAGTCCTCATTTATGAAGACAGAGCTCATTTATTTGGGTTTTGTTATTTCAGCGAATGAGTTGAAGATGGATCCGAGTAAGGTGGAAGTGATCAAGAATTGGCCATCACCGAGAAATGTTTTCGAGGTGAGGAGTTTCCATGGATTAGCTAGTTTCTACCGGAAATTCATCAGGAATTTTAGTGGGATTAGCGCAGCAATGATGGACACGGTGAAGAAGCGGCACAAGTATTTTCATTGGACATCAGAGGCTGAGAAGAGCTTCAGTCTGTTGAAGCAGAAGATAATGGAACGACCAGTGTTGGTGTTGCCGGACTTCAAAAAGACATTTCAAGTCAAATGTGATGCGAGCGGATATGCTATAGGAGTGGTCTTGAGTCAGGAGGATAGGCCAGTTGCATATTTCAGTGAGAAGCTGGATGAAGCAAAGCTAAAAAACTCCACTTATGATCAGGAGTTTTATGCTATCATACAAGCATTGAAGAAGTGGAGGCACTATTTGATTCCGAGGGAATTTATTCTGTACAGTGATAATCATGCATTGCAGTTTGTGAGTCAACAGGAGAAGTTTAACCAAAAGCATGCAAAATAGGTAGAGTACATGCAGAATTTTACATTTGTGATTAAACACATTTCAGGGACTGCTAACAAAGTGGCTGATGCTTTGAGCAGGAAATGTTTGTTACTGCAGGAGTTCAGAGTCAAAACATTGGGTTTTGAAAACCTGAGGGACATGTATGCAGGAGATACAGATTTCGGGGAAGTGTATGAAGCAGCCGAGAATCCAGTTCTCAGAGATCGGAGTCCTTGGATAGATTATATGATCCAGGAGGGATTGTTGTTCAGAAGCAATAAACTGTGCATTCCAAATTGCTCCATGAGGGAGAACCTGCTAAAGGAAAAACACAGTGGTGGATTGGCAGGACATTTCGGCCAAGACAAGACCTTTGCGAAGCTGAGCGGGTCATATTTTTGGCCAGGCATGCGAGCAGATGTCAAGAGGTTTGTTGAAAGATGTCGAATTTGTCAACATTCGAAAGGGAGAAAGTAGAATGCAGGTTTTTATCAACCATTGCCCATACCCGAGAGGCCATGGGAGGCAATTAGCATGGATTTTGTATTGGGTTTGCCAAGAACATAGAGAGGTGTTGATTCCATCTTTGTGGTGGTAGACAGGTTTTCAAAGATGGCACATTTTATTCCGTGTCAGAAGACCAGCGATGCGACACACATCGCAAATCTATTTTTCAAAGAGATTGTTAGACTACATGGATTGCCGAAGAGTATTGTATCGAACAGGGATACCAAATTCATTGGACATTTTTGGAGGACGCTATGGAAGAAGCTAGGAACTAGCTTGGCATTTAGTTCTGCTTATCATCCGCAGACAAACGGACAAACGGAGGTGGTCAACCGAAGTTTGGGAGATCTATTGAGGATCTTGGTGACAGAACACCATAGCAGTTGGGATAACATATTGCCACAGGCAGAGTTCGCATACAACGATTCAGTGAATCGGAGTACAGGAAAAAGCCCATTTCAGATTGTGTATGGGACACAGCCGAGAGGAGTTTCTGAACTTAGGGAGTCAGAACAGGTTGCGACTAGCAGTGCTAGTGCAGAGAAATTCCCTGAAGCGATGAAGGAACTTCACAGCAAGGTGAAGGAATGACTTCTGAAATCAAATCAGGAGTATAAGCGCAGAGTAGACCAGCACAGGAGGAAACTTCAGTTCGAAGTTGGCGATCTAATTCTGGCACATTTGAGGAAGGAAAGGTTCTCGAGGGGGACATACAATAAACTAAAGATGAAGAAAATCGGGCCATGTAGGGTCCTGAAGAAATTTGGAGAGAATGCATATGAAATTGAGTTGCCGGATGGCATTGGGATATCTCTGATATTTAATGTTTTGGATTTATACCCATATAGAGCTGGAGAAGCAGAAGCTGAAACTGTGGAACCAGTGATCCAGTGGATAAAACAATTACCAGTAGCAGAAAGACCGCAGATGGAATGCATATTGGATAAGTGAGTAGGTAAAAAGACCAGGAGGAAAGAATACTATGAATACCTGGTCAAGTGGAAGAATCACCCAGTGGAAGATGCTAGTTGGGAGAATGAAGCAGTAATACAAAAGCATGGACAGACCGTGCAGGAGCTCATGGACAGGATCCCATGAAATTTTTCAAGCGAGGGAGTATGATGCAGGAGCATCGCTCACTTATCAAGCGAGCCAGCGTGGAGCGGAAGACAGCTGGACAACGCCAACACAAATTTTGAAACACCTTGATATTGTTGCACCAAACATTAATGTGTAAGAGTTACTGAAGTGCACTTTGTATATTGTAATGGACCTTGAAGTGGATAGCTCGCGTCCTTAGGTAGATGAGGCATTTAATAAACTTAATGTAAAGTAGATAGAACATTTAATTCTAGATTTGATAGTTTAGAATTCGAGAGGGGAAACGGATATAGACACCCTCCTCTGTACATTGTAATATATCGAGAGAATTCAGGAGCAAGAAGAGACGAGCAACAAAGAATTGTATGAAGAACATCCATGTACAGAAATTGAATTAATAGAAGAAAGCGTTGATTCAATTCCATGGTCATGTGTCTATTCTCTGTGATTGATGTCATTATGCTTATGAATGTTTACTTTCTGTTACACACTTTCTTTTATATGTTGTGTATGTGATTTCATGGTTGAATTGAAGTCTGAGAGGTTGTGTGAATTAGTTTCAATTGTTTCTCTATATTGAACCAAAGGATTCCTGCAAGGAGTGCAGTTGAATTTGTCCGCAAGGAGTGCGTGACTGCAGGGTTCAATTAGAGAAAGCTTTTGTTATAAGTTCTCAGAAGTGAAAATTTGGCACCGAAACCGTGCACAGGCTGGATGAAGACTTAGGGTTGCGATTCTGAGCAAAGAAAATTGAGACTGTTGTTGCAGGTTTGTGCGCAGAGTTGAAGCTTCAACACTTAGGAGTTGTTGAATATTTTTCGCAAGGAGTGCGTGCCAGAAGTTCTCAATTGGACGTGGAAGTCGAGTTCGAAGCTCAGGAGGAACAGGGCCTTCGAATTCATCGAAGGAAAAGTGCAGGGAGAAGTTGTCGTGGAGAACTCAAAGAAAGCGTCACAGAGTTGCGGAAGTGAACGAGTCTCGAGGCAAGGCATTTCTTCACTTCGAGATAAAAATAGCAGAAGGAAGAACTGACAATCAAAATCCTTTAGGAGATTTCGCGAAGTTCTGTGGATCGTAGGATCTTGCGGAGGTGCAAGGAAGCCACAGTGCAGGTTTGGAAAAAGTTCGAAGCTCAGGAGGACGAGAGCCGTCGATTGGGATCACGAGGAGCGTCGGACCTACCCGTGTATCGGTACATCGGAAGTTCGTGAGGTAAGACTCCAACTCTTCGAAGGGGAAGTCGCGATATAGAGAAACACGAAGTCCCGACGATCGCATGGATTGTGTGGGCCACAAAATATAGTGGGAGATAGGTGGCATAGCCCATCGAAGGTTCGGCGTCTTGGGTATCGAGAGTCGAAGTAAAAGTCATTGGGTTGCACGAGAAGCGAAGTCGCGAGGAAGCGAGGTCGCGAGTCTCGGCATTTCAGTGCATCGGGTATCGGAGGTTGGAACCCCGAGTGGTTGGTATCGCGAGTTGCGAAGATGCGATAAGACCGAAGTCCCGATAGCGGAGGAAGGAAGTCAGCATTGACTGACATCTCGGGTCTCGGGGATCCGAAGGGGTAACGCACTACTGTTGAACTTGCGAGGCAGTGAGTTCCGATCCTCCAATAAGTTGAGAGAGGGAGGATCGCGGCGAAGAGTTACTATGGGTATGCAGGATTCCCGGTAGGGGATCAAAAGAACCTCGGAGTTCTTCGGGCCATAGAGAAGAGGAGGTCCTGGTGAGAGCGATCGTGCTTCGAGGGAGTGCGGTCGGCGACATCCCGTGTCTTGGGACACATTTCCTTAGTTAATTTGAAATGGCTAGCCAAAGGTGTATTAACTGGTTTTCCATTCTGCATTCTAAACCTCTCCAACACCTTCTCTGTGTACTCACCCTGAGACAATGACAATTTTTTATTATTCATGTCTCTTGTTATTCTCATGCCAAGGATTTTCTTTGCAGCACCCAAATCCTTCATCGAAAATGAATTGGCTAATTTCTTCTTGAGCATATTTATATTCTGCATATTAGACCTTGCAACACGCATGTCATCTACATACAATAGCAAGATAATATAGCTTCCATTTTCTAGCCTTTTAAAATAAACACAACGATCAAAATGACATATACTATAACCATGTTCTGTCATAAACCTGTCAAACTTCAAATACCATAGCCTTGGAGCTTTCTTTAGGCCATACAATCTCTTATTCAACCTACATACCAAATTCTCCTTCGCTTTGACCTCATACCCCTATGGTTGCTGCATATAAATCTCTTCCTCCAAATCCCCATGGAGAAAAGTTGTTTTCACATCTAACTGTTCAAGATGAAAATATTCTACTACCACAAGACTGAAAATAGTCCTAATTGAATTCATTTTAACAATAGGAGAAAATATTTCATCAAAATCTATACCTTTCATTTGTGAAAACCCCTTTAAAACAAGTCTAACCTTGTACCGCTTTTCTCCTCCATCTTCTTCCTTCAACTTGTAAACCCATTTATTCTGCAATGCTCTTTTTCCCACAGGAAACTGAACCAAGTCCCAAGTCTGGTTATTTTNTGTCTCAGCTAAGAAAGATCTCCAACAACATTCACATCATCATATCATAGGTTTTAATAGGAACAAAACACATAACTGATCTCAAGAGTGCAAATTCCAAAGTTTCTTCATTTGCATCAAGGTTGTTATACTAGTCTATGCTTAAGAGTATTTATACAAGAGTTTCAAAACTAAAAATGCTAATAAGTCTCCTAAATATCATGATCAGAACCATAATATATCCTAGGAGGGTCGAATGCCTCCTTCAGATCCACAATATATGGCCAAATCCCACGAAAATCCAAAACTGTCCATGATTTAAGGCTAAAATGGGGTATTTTCTGCTGAAGTGGCCCTGTTTGACCAGCGTTGAACAGACATCTGGAAGGCTTAGATCTCGAAGCTGATAGCTCATTATCAATCCTTGTACATCAGAGAACATGACCCAAGTCTTATATTTCTCCCAGGTGTCCTGCAAGTACACGAAGCTAGGAGCAATTATGGGATTTAGTCAAATCCTGTAATTTCTGATAAATTTTCATTTTTAATGCCAAAATTTAGAAAACTCAATTCTTAAGCTAAAGAATGATAAATATACCTTGCATAAGCTATTTTATGGAAAATATGGAATTAAATGAAGGAAAAATGGATAGATATAGAGGCAAAAGTGTGGTTTATAGAGAAAAAAGGAAGCATAAAAATGTACTCAACATCTCCCCCAAGAGGAAGTCCTTGCATGTCCTCATGCACAAAAATGTCCCTGAACCTCTGTCACTGATCTTCTGCCACCTGTTTTGCCTGCAATAATGTTTCCACATTCACCTGAGTTGTATGAAGTGCTTTTATTCTTTGATACTTCTCTTTATATGCCTTTTTCTGTTGGAACCACTTATAGGCTTGTTTGGAGATTAACTTGTTCTGTTTTTGAAGCTTTTTGTTTTTCTTCTACAAAGTTTCATTTTCCTCCTGTGTTTTATGGATTTGAGTTCTCAACATTTCATTCTATGTTTTTATGTATCTTTCTAAGACTTCAATTTCTTTGATTTTTCTCTTCATTTTCCTTATTTTCTTATTTTTCCTATCAAGTTTAGATGTGGATGTACCAGCCACTTCTTCCATTTGAGGTTCTTCTTTCATGTCCTTGATTAATTGTTCCACATCTACTCTCATTTGTTCATAGGTGGAAGTTTCTTCTTCCTCAAAACCATCATTTCCCAATGATTGTGCTTCTAGAGTCTGAATATGTGCATACTGTGCTTGTTGTGCTTCATCATCATTTTCTTGTATTTGGCCCTTTTGAACTTGTTGGTGTTTTCTTGATTTCCTTTCATATGTGGTAAAAATATTGTCTTTTTCTTCAAGTTCTTTCTCCTTTATCACCATACTTCTTGTTCTTCTCCTCCCCATAGGCGGTTTTGAGCTTGTTGCCTCAGAGTTCTGTACTTCTTCCTCATCATCAGTCATAACTAAAATTTGTTCCTCTTCTTCTTCCTCCTTTATTGTTTCAAAACCATTTTCAATGATAAAGTGTTGCCAAGTCAAATTTTGCTTCTGTAGTTCATATATAATGATTATTTTAATAAAACCACAGTGATATAAACTCTTTTCTGTGTTCCTTCCTTGTTTCTGGATAGCCTTAGCCATCTTAGAAAGGCTTTGTAAGAGAAAATAAGGCATATTGATTTCACAGTCACCTTTTAAGTGTTGTAGCAATTTAATGTGATATAGGTAGATGATGTTAAACCTTCCCTCACAAGTTATAAATTTGTATATGAGGTATGCTAATTCATCCCAAGGATGAATCAACCAACTCCTTGGAATTCTCTTCTTCCAATTTACTGCTGCTACCCTTGACCTGGAAATAAAAGGTGCCCATGATTTATCTTTGAAATGTTTGGTTTTGAAATATCTCTCTCCTATTTGAGGAAGTCCAGTGATATGTGCAATGCTATCTTCAATGATCCTAATGGTAAGGTTTCCAACAATAGCTCTTTCCCCATCAAATGAGTGAGCAAATTCTAAAGCAACTTCTTCACAAAATCCATCAATTTTTTCAAAGAAACCTATCCACTGTTTTTTCTCCAAAATTTGTATACAATCCCTGTGTATTTCTGATGTAACAAGCCTCCTTGGTTCATATCTAGATACCATACTTCCAAGTTTTAAGAGCAAGACCTAAAATATTTCCACTGTTTATAGAAAGGAGGTCTAAAAGCTTCAACCCTGCAATTCTTTTGACCAAAATTTTTAATCTTTCAGACTCTGTTTGGATTTAATTATGTGCATGGTCTTCAAAAAGATTTCCTGTTCAATAAGCAAAGGAAATCTCTTATTTTTTAATTTATAAGTTGTTTCTCTGGTCATAAAAAAAAAAAATATGCAAGGGCATACCTCGTAATTTCAAAAAATTCTCAGGCTTCTTGTTGAATTCTAGCTCAATTTCCCCTCTTTCAGTCGCCCTCTGCTAAAAATGAACTGTCTTGTTTTTTGTTTTTTTTTTCTAAATGTACCACAGGACGTTGAATTTACACTTGGTTGTTTAATTATTTGAGTTTGGGCTTACCTTCAGTGGCCGAATCCTATTTGGATACGTTCTCTGCCTTTGCTTCACCACGTATCTCCTTCAACCCCCGTGTTTTCTTCTACAGAACGAAAATGTTGTATGTTGACAGTGAAATTGTCAACATACAATTTGTTTTTTATCAGAGAATTTTGGGATAGGAATGCGTAGGAGGGAACAATTTGCTAGAGCGTAGGGATTTGGGATGGCGCTGGCGTGGTCGAACAGAGCGTGCAATTTTGAAATGGAGGTAAGTGTATGCAGAGGTGCGTTGGCGGTTCGAGTATGGGGAGCGTGCAAGTGAGACACAACCAATATGAAAATCGTTTGAGTCATTTTTCTTTATGGAGGGAGGAAAAACGTTGGAGGAGACTTTAAACAAGGGTCTTTATCATTTAAAAAATGGATTGTACAGTGATCATAGCTGAAGGTGCTGCTATATTCATACCTTTGTACTTCTCTCCTCATTGCAATCATCATAAGAAATGGTTTGTTTTCTTTTAAAATGTGTTCACTTGACTTATAACTCCCTAATTCGTTTCCAACCTCTTCATCAAGCATGAACCCTTCTTCTTATGACCCCTTTTAAAATGTATATGCAAACCACCTTTAATCTATGCAACAATACTCCAGTCTGTGTATGCAACTTATGTCTTCAGAAACAGAGCATTTGATAGCTCAAAACAAACAATGTGTTTTGTATTTGAAACCCGATCCCTCCTTATGACTCTTTTGGAAACCAAAAAGTGGTTCCTTTAAGTACCATTTTTAATGCTTTTGAGGATGAAAATGGAGTGATGAAAAGATGATGTAGGGGAAAGGAAAGATAGGATATTTATCATTTCTTAGCTTAGGAAGAATTTCTCAAATTTAAAGCATTAAAAAGGAAAATATATACTAACTTGTTTGCTCATTGTGTTTTGCTTGGCTGAAGCTGGATGGAATGTTGTTGTAAGTCCTCAATTTCCTCTTGTATTTCTTTTTCTTAGTATCTAAGGTCCCTCTGCTGATTGGAATTGATTTTCTTCTTAGGTCCCTCTGCTGATTGGAATTGATTTTCTTCTCAGGTCTCTTGCTGAATGGAATTGATATCTTCTTCAAGTCCCTCTGCTGATTGGATTGATATCTTTCTTAGGTCCCTCTGCTGACTAGAATGGATACTTCTCAGGTCCCTATGCTGAATTGAATTGATATCTTCCTCAGGTCCCTCTGCTGATTGGAAAGGATAATTCTCAGGTCCCTCTGCTGATTGGAATTGAGATCTTCCTCAGGTCCCTCTGCTGAATTGAATTGAGATCTTCCTCAGGTCCCTCTGCTGATTGGAAAGGATAATTCTCAGGTCCCTCTGCTGAATGGAATTGAAATTCCTTTTTTTTATGCATGTTGTCATCTGTAGAAGGCTTGAAAGGTTTTCAAAGTATATACCTTATCCCCCTCAACCTTATTT
>SNQJ01S0023842.1:112157-122252 GCA_010110895.2 Picea sitchensis | reverse complement strand
GGGGGGGGAATGGGGGAGAGAGAGGGAGGGGGGTTAAATGTGAGGGGAAGAGATGGGTAGATGTGGGAGAGAGGAGTATATGTAGGAGAGAGAGGGGGGGTGAAGAAAAGTATAATAGGAAATAGGAGTGCATGTGAGTTCTTAGAGTGCGTGCACTTTCTTAGGAATGTGTGCACATTCCTATATCACATGCGCATTCTCAGGAATGTGCACGTGTTATTTAGAAATCAAAATTTTTGGGGAGGGAATGACAATTTTAGTGTACGTGTATGTGTAATGTCCCATTTTTTGTGAGCTTAGAAAAATTAAATATTTAATTCATTTTTTGGTTATGTTGTCTAAATTTAATTTTAAATATAATCTTTAATTAGTTATAATTTAATTTTAAGTGGTTTAAATAAAACATAAACATTATAAAGTCACATTATTAAAAAGTGCTCTTCTAGAAGCTTTCAGGAGGTCAAGTTAGATCTTTCTAGAAATAAACAATGAGCCTTTAAGAGGAGAGAAGAGCAAGTCATTTGGGGATGTCAGATTTGGTGATTATTTCTTGTGGAGTGCTCAGTGAGACGATATTTTCGTTATGGTTTTATCAAAACCCTTTCATTGGAGTTTGACTTCGGTGGTGAAACTACCCACCTTAGTTAAACAAAGAAGGGAATCCATCCAGGGTTTCCATTGGAGATTCAGTCCAATTTAGCTTCAGTCCAGTTTCATCTGCGGTGCTTTGTTTGGAGAGATCGTGCATTGTTCCAGGTTATATTTGTTATTATTGATGTATTGCATCTTCCATAGCAGTCATTTCTGCTTATAAAGTTGTATCAAGTGATCCCATAATAATAAAATGCCCCTATTATCTCTTCCATTTATGTGTACTTTGGTGTGTATATGATATGTTTGAAGAAATTACAAGGGTTTGTAGAAAAGTTAATGTACTAATTTTATTTACAAATTAAAACCCTTGTTTTCTGATAAGCGAGATCTTACAGTGGTATCAAAGCATGATCTTCGAAAACTATGAGGGTTTTCTTCATATTTTGGTTTAGTTCGTTGTGAAGAGGAGATCCATTCTATCCAATTCCAATTTCAGGGTTTGAGAATTTTTCGTCAGGAGGGTTTTTTAGATTATTTCAGAAAAGTGATTCTTCCCACTTGGAATGAATTGGTAGAGGTAATCTCTGCAAGGAGAAAACCCTCTTCTCTATGATTTGACTTTCCCATTGGAGCTTCAGTTCTAGTTTCATCTTCAACATTCTAGTGGAGAGGTTGTGGCATTTTTTCAGGGACCCTATCCTAGATATATAGATCGATTTTAGTGGATAAACATCTTATTGAGGGTCGAATATTTGTTATCTCTAGTAGAGATCTCTCGAGAGTGACTTGGACACCGATTCAAAAAACTATTTCAGCTATTATGGGCGTTATTTCAGTGTTATAAGGGTCAATTTTTTTGCTATAGAAGGAGCAAAGAGAACCCATTAAAAGTTCGTGGTTTTTTTTTTCTTTATCCAAGCTGGGCGCTTCTCTATTTCCTTAGAAATTTGTATGTCTTGTGGTTGAATTGTTGAAGTGGGGAATCAATCTTTCCACTGTTGGTTCATAAAGTCTCCTTGTGTAGAGTCATTCTCCTGAACTGGGCATATCTCTTGGCACAAAAAATGAGATAAACTATTGTTTCTTGAAGTCTGAGTGATATATCTAATCCAGTGTATTTCCAATTCCTTGTGGTCTATATTTTGTATGTCTGGGCACACATTTTGTGGGTCGAACACCCTCATTCCTGGCTGAGATTATTTTCTTATGTGGGACGAGTCTTTATATCTGGTAGAGTCTTCTTCGGTGGGTTACTTCATTATTGTTGAGTGGAGCACCATTCCTCTCTAGTTGGGGCGCACTTCTCCACATTGCTACAGAGGTAGAGATGCTTTGTAAATTAGAAGCTTAAATGAAGGAATCAAACCAACATTTTGAGGAAGAAATCACATTGTTTCTAAGTGAAATCATGCTATTGTTTTCACTCACATGTATGTTGATTCCATGCCCTAGATTTGGACGATAGCACTGTCTCTTTACATTGTTTTTGGACTGCACACCTGGGTCGCATTTTAGCAGAGGAAATGTGCCAATGTTGGGAAATAGTGTTATGTTCAAGCTAGAGCAGGTTCAATAGAAATTGAGGGCGAATACATTCATGTTGGGCACTAAATTTAATGATGTATTTATTTTTACAACCATATTCTCAAGTTCCTATTTCTTTGTTTGGTAAATTTTCATTGGGCTTATTTACAATGAACTCTTTAATCATCCCCATAATTAATATAAACCTTGGAAATGAGTTTATTACAATTGCAATAAAAGATATCAAAGTTATATTATGTTAGGTACCTAACCCCTCACGTAGGTAGAATAATATATTTCCATGTAATAAAGGTCAATATTAATAAGGCATAGCAATAAGGAAGAATAAGTCCAATGTAAGAAGACCTAATAGAAGCTTACGCTTCTAGAAGGATATTCCTCTAGATAGTTCTTTTGATATACATATTTAGTATAAATAAGAGTCGAGGGTATGAGAAGTTTTGTCTTGGATATTATTGTAATAGAGCTATGCTCTGCTAGAGGTTGCCCCCTCAAAGAGGCATGTGAACATTGCTCTCATTAATCAAAGTGATATTTCTGGTGTTATTCTGGTATCATTTTAGTTTTATTGTGGTGTTGTTTTGGTTATATTGTTGTTCATCTTTCATTTCTAGCTATTTATTTCTATTCTGCATACTTTTTTATATCTGGAATATTACAAATGGTATCAGAGCACCTTCCTCGGCTGAAAATTGCGGGTTAAATTTTTTTCAGGGTAGAGGCATATTCCGACATATTTAAGCTACAGAGATCTGTCGTTACATGCATAAACCCATGGTCGAGGATTCATACACACAATAAATACAAGTGGTATTTAAGCGCACATCTGTTGGCCACCCTTGTAACCCCTGTTGGTACCCCTTCGAGTGGTAGTGCATTCGAAAACACCTGTATACAGATCGACCTAGATCTCTTGAAGCTCTCCATAGATAAATTAATCGGTCACCTAACTGTTACAGTCCCATCGAGAACAACACTTGGGAAGATACTCTCTAGTACCTGGGTAGTAGAGTAGTACGACTAAGGGTACAGTCTAGCCTCCTTAGTTCGTTCCCTAAGATATTGGGCTGAGTACTACTATTGGACCCCGCATGTATATCAGAGAGCTATAGCATAGGGAAAACCCTTGTCTGTAGAACCCTTGAATACCCTAACCCTTGGGAAGGAAACAAAAATTGAACAAATAAGATATATTTCCGTTCTACAATGTCTTCTTCATTCTTGTTGCAAAATTACTACACATTTATTCCTGTTAAGCATTTGGGAATTTCGTCACTGCAGTATTCTTCAGGTCAAAGTATAACTCCATAGGAGTAAAAAAAGAAAAGAAAAAAAGAGTATAGTGGTCCCATCAACACACTTATTTGAGACCTATTCCATTGGATTCCCCTTTTCTCCCTGATCGCAGTCATACCCTTCATTTTTAATCCTTTTTGTTTCAGTGGACCTGACCCCTTCCCAATTTCCCTATTTTTCCGCCTATCCCATTATATTTCCCTTCAAGCACTGATTGTCTTGGTACCTATCACTTATAAGTCCTTTTTTTTTGTGGTCCCACCCACCCATTTTTCTTCCTTACCCACACTTATCCTCTCCAAATGGCCACCACTCGCAACCAGATCTCCAAACTTTCGTCAATCAAGCCCATGTCTCGTTCGAACATCTCACATCTCAGATGAATTCCACCAATTCTTGCATTAACAACTTGGAAGCCAATCTCACAACCCAATTGGCCTCCCTCTAGATTGTTTTCAATCAATTTTTGAACTGCCCTATGGGTGCTTCTTCATAAGCACAATTCGATGCTATTGATTCCTCTCAGTCTCCACATTTTCACTCCAACTCCTTTCATCATGAACCCCATCTTCCCCGCGTAGAGGTCAATAAATTTTATGGCTCCAATCCTACAGGTTGGGTCACTCAAATGGATCATTAATTTTCTCTGCATGGTATTACTAATGAGTTGGAAAAACTTCGCTATGTTGTCCTCTATCTAGATCCTGAATGTTGGCAATGGTGGCAATGGAAAAAAAAATCATGTCAGGGGTATATTGCCTGGATTCAGTTTGTGGCTGAGCTCTATGCCCACTTTGATATTGATACCCACTATCTAGGTTGTTTCACCAATTTGAAACAGTCAGGAACAGTGGAAGAATTCATCACTACTTTTGAGCATTTGGCCTTTCAAGAAAAGGGTATGTGAGATGCGTTCTTTCGTGAATTCTTTATCAGTGGTCTCAAGGATGAAATCTGATCCCAAGTTCTCATGACATGCCCTCCCACTTGGTTGGAAGATACTCAACGTGCTAAAGAGGCCCAACAAGTTCTTTTTCCCAGAACAAAAAACCCTCTTTTGTTTCTCGCCCTTGACTCGCTAATCCTAACCCCCCTTTTACTCCCCTCAAGGTCCAGAAACTAACTAGGGCTGAAATGGTTGAATGAAAACTGAAGGATCTTTTCTATAATTGTGATGAAAAATATTTTCCAAGGAACAAGTGTAAGGAACAAAAACTATTTATGGCCATCCCAAAAGATGTTCCTGAAGAGGATGTGACAGTTCCCCTTATTGAAGAACCCTCCCTTCACGATGCCACCCAAGAGCCTGTTGAACCACCTGAAGTTGACCCACTTATTTACATGCATGACCTCACTGGCTTCTTGCCCCCCCAAACACTCAAGCTCATTGGCTACATTAAGCGTAGGAAGGTCATCACCCTTGTTGAAAGTGGTAGCACCCACAATTTTATTCATCGTCACATTGCCCAGGAAACCAATTGTTATATTCATGTTGTCAATATTTTTCAAATCATGATAGCCAATGGTGGATCCATGAAATGTGGTGGGTGGTGTGAAAATGTTTTTCTTCAAATTGGATATTACCAACTTAAATCTCATATGTTTTCCATTGACATGGGAGGTTTTGACATTGTGCTAGGTGTTGAATGGTTATACACTTTGGGTCCCATTCTTATGGATTTTAAGGAATTAACCATGCAATTCCAACAGGAAGGACAAAAGTATCAATTCCAAGGTCTCATAGTTGGTTCTCCTGAGATCATTAGTTCATATCATATGGAAAATCTCCTCAATAGAGGCCACTCTGGTATCATTTCTCAATTCCATTCTATTCAATCCGTTGAGACACCCTCTGTGCATCCTGACCTCCAAGATACCCTTTCCAAACATCAAGATGTTTTTCCACCCTTCAAGGCCTTCCTCCTCATGGTGTTCGTGATAATTCCATTCCCCTTTTTCCTGGCAGTCTTCCTCCCAATGTTCGCCCTTATTGCTGCCCCTTTTCCCAAAAGAATGAAATTGAGAAAATAGTGCAGGAATTGCTCCAAGCAGGTTTTATCCACCCCAGTACGAGCCCTTATGCTTCCCCTATGGTCATGGTACTTAAGAAAGAAGGTAATTGGCGAATGTGTCTTGAATTGCATGCCCTCAATAGGCTCACTATCAAGGACAAGTTCTCCATTCTTATCATTGATGATCTCTTGGATGAGTTAAGTGGTGCTTAGTACTTCACTAAAATTGATTTTTGTTCTGGCTACCACCAGATACATATGCAAGAAGATGACATACCCAAGACTACTTTTCGAACTCATGAGGTTCACTATGAGTTTTTGTTCATGCCCTTTGTCTTGTGTAATGCCCCCTCCACCTTCCAAAGTCTCATGAATCATGTCTTTCATCCTTTTCTCCATCATTTTGTCTTAGTTTTCTTTGATGATATTCTCATCTATAGTAAAACTTGGAAATATCATATTTCCCATGTGGATCAAATTCTCCATCTACCCTCGCAGCACCAACTTTTCCTCAAACAATCTAAATGTGCTTTTGGCACCTCAAAAGTCGAGTACTTGGGTCATCTTGTTGGAAAGGTTGGTGTCAGGGTGGATCCTAAAAAGATTGAAGCTATGCAATATTGGTCTCACCCGAATAATCTCAAACAATTGTGTGGATTTTTGGGTTTAACAGGTTATTATCACAAGTTTTTTAAGAATTATGGGAAGATTGCGGCACCTCTCACTGCTCTACTTAAAAATAATTCTTTAACTTGGACTCCAGCAGCATCTCAAGATTTTCAAACCTTGAAGATGACCATGTGCACCAGTCCAGTCCTGGCCCTTCCTGATTTCACAAAGACCTTTTTCCTAGAATGTGATGCTTTTGGGAAAGGAATTGGTTCCATACTTATGCAAGAGGGTCAGCATTTGTCCTTTACCAGCAAACAACTATCAGAGAGAAATTTGGGAAAATCAATCTCTGAAAAGGAATTGTTAGCTATTTTGCATGATGTGGATCTATGGCACCCTTATCTATTGGGGAAACACTTCCAAATTAATATAGATCATGAAAGTCTCAAGTATTTTCTGGAACAACGCCTTTCCTCCACCGAGAAACAAAAATGGGTGAATAATCTCTTAGGATATGATTATGAGATCATTTACAAGAAAGGAAAAGACAATGTGGTTGTTGATGCACTTTCCAGAAAATATGAAGATGAAGGTGTTGATGGGTCCTAAATCCCTTAAATTCAAAAACAGGAACCAAACCCGCCACCAAGGCCCAACTAGACTCTGCAACGTTTAATAGTGGAATGGTTCTCCAGATCTTTTGATCCGACCTATTAATCAATGGGCTTTTTGTTTTCTTGTGAAGGCATCTCCTTCAGTTTGGACTTTCTCTTTTTGTATTTTCCTCTTAGGTGGGACCGATATAAGATAGAAGATGGTATAAACCAACTTGACAACCAAACGAGAAAAAGGTTTTAACTACTGGAGAAGAGGTTGAGCTTGGGATAACCCGCTACTCAAGCATGTAGACAACAATTTTATGCCACGGGCCTAGTACTAATACGTTCACCATGTGAGCATCCAATTACTGTCCGAGATACTTAATTCTCAGAAAGAAAACACATATGCGATAAATAATGGTAAGTAACATAATTCACCTACTCTAATCATCCATCACACATCAACACAACGATTCATCTTCATCATTAAAGAAAATAACTGCAAAACATTGCATCAGATAACTTAACAATAGATTCAATAGCTCTTACTTCTTACAACATCCATTCATGAGACAAGATAGGAAATAGTTCTTCTCCACTCCCAATCATACATGCTTTTGATGAAAATATAACTTGTCTCTTGTCCAGAAGGACTTAACAATTAAAGGTAGCTCCAAAATAATTCTTAACAAACTAGAAATTAGAGTTTCTTGCAAAAACCATCGACCCTTGACTAATCGGTCGATGCTCTTATTTATAACATAAAATTAACTAAAAATAACGGCTAAAGTGCATTTAGGAAAAAAACAACTTTCCATGTGGCGTTCTATCCTAACAGTTTTCTAACAGTCATCTTAAGATATAACTTTGAAAGGGTGACTTTTCTCATACTCCAACCAACTGATGAACAACTCCTCGCAGGTGTTGGCATATGGGAACCTATGTTGTTCCATCGGGGCTACGCAAATTTCTCTTATCTCTATTGCATGTGCCTGATACTTAACTAGACACTAGACTGGCACTCAACTGTTGCAACATAGCCCGAGCTTTGATCGGGTGTTCAATAAATTGTTGCACCTGTCGTGTCGTTGTGTCAGCCACCTTTTCTAGTCTTTCAAACTATGAAGAATCTTGCTTGGCATGCGATTCAACTACGTCGTGCAAGTTGACAAAGTCATGGGGTGCACTGAACTTGGGGAGTCTGATATCCTTCATCACCTTGTTGACCTTCGGACCGAGTTTCTCTTGTATTTATCGGTGAAGTTACTAAGCCAATTTTGCTCAATAGTCGGAGGCATCTTTCCTGCAATTGAATTTAAAATTGTTTAGAGATTTTGTATAGAACAACACTTGGTAAAATATATGTATAAAAAATAAGCGTGAAGAATCCAGATTGGTGCATACATATAAATCTTGCTAAACCTGGTTGTTTGATACTTAAGTCATCTCTGCAACCCTTCGAATTTCCTGCACCATTTCTGTTAGCGTCGTCATATTTTTCTCCAGTTAGGGTGGGTTACATCTGCGTGCCACAGCATGAAAGATCAGGTATGGAAAAACATGAGGGTCGAAGTCATTCCAGTGGTATATTGGCCTTTGGGGTCGAGAAAGGATGTCATACCCAAACATGTTTTGAAAGTACGAGTATGTTCCAAAATAGACGGATTTGTAATGCCCATTTTTGGTGAGCCTAGAAAAATTAAATATTTAATTAATTATTTGGTTATGTTGTCTAAATTTAATTTGACAACTAATATTTAATTAATTATTATTTAATTTTAAGTGTCTTAAATAAAAGATAAACATTATAAAGTAACATTATTAAAAAGTGCTCTTCTAGAAGCTTTGAGGAGGTCAAGTTAGATCTTTCTAGAAAGATCCAATGATCCTTTAAAATGAGAGAAGAGAAAGCCATTTGGGGATGTCAGATTTGGTGATTGTTTATTGTGGAGTGCTCGGTGAGCCGATGTTTTCGTTAGGGTTTTAACAAAACCCTTTCATTAGAGTTTGGATTCGGTGGTGAAACTAACCACACAAGTTAAACAAAGAGGGGAATCCATCCAAGGTTTCCATTGGAGATTCAATCCAATCTATCTTCAGTCTAGTTTCATCTTTGGTGTTCTGTTTGGAGAGATCGAGCATTGTTCCAAGTTATATGTGTTATTGTTGATGTATTGTAGCTGCCATAGAAGCCATTTCTGATAATAAAGTTATATTTAGTGATCCCGTAATAATAAGATTCCCCTGTTATCTCTTGCATTTATGTGTACTTTGGTGTGTATATGATATGTTTGAAGAAATTACAAGGGTTTGTCGCAAAGTTGATGTCCTAATTTTATTTACAAATTAATACCCTAGTTTTCTTATAAGCGGGATATTACAGTCATATTAGAGCATGATCTTCGACAACTGTGAGGGTTTGCTTCATATTTTGGTTGAGTTCGTGGTGAAGAGGAGATCCATTCAATCCAATTCCAATTTCTATTAGAAAAATAGGAGCGCGGAGCAATAAAATAAAACAAATGCGGAAAACAAACACAGAAGATACACAATACAAGAGAGACATGGATTTATGTGGTTCACCCAGTGTGGCCTACGTCCACCAGAGAAATTGCCAGGTCCTTCCTTTATTATTATCCAACAAATGAAGGGATACAACCTACAACAAAACTCGTTGTAACTTCCTCTTCTTTCTCTCACAGTCTCCTCTCTCAGAATACAATACTCGCCATCATACAGAGCCGCAATACATTTCCCTCATAAAAGAGGGTTTCCTTCTAGGGAAAAAACCCTAACATAATTTCTATCGTTAGATCTGCAACCTTATAATGAATGGTCCATATTTACAATGAAATTACAATATACTTTTACAAGGCAATTTTTACTTCGGGGGCTTCACCCCCGAATCCCCGAGTCAGAGGGGATAGGCCCCCTAGACCTCGCAAAGGGGGTACCCCCCTCTGCACTCCTCTGCATGGAAGAGTGTACATACTTCTAAGGTGTAAAGTCTTTATGGGGTATAAACATGGCTGAAAAACACAAGACCTCTGAGTCAGGAAGATAATCAAGCTCCACAACCAACAATCTCCCACTTGGAGACTGATCTCAAGAACTCCACCGCTATTGTATATGCTGAACTCTGGACCTTCTTGGACCTGGCAAATTTCTCATCTTCATCTTCATTCTTGAAGACCAATTGAAACTGAGCAGGAACTCAGTTTCTCTTTGGTTACTCCCTTTGTTAACATATCTGGAGGATTTTGGCTAGTGTGTATCTTTTCCAACTTCAAATGTCCATCTTCCAAGGCGAATCGTATGAAGTGGTACCTCAACTATATATGCTTAGTCTTCGAATGGAAGGTTGAGTTCTTTGCAAGATGAATTGCACTCTCACTGTCATAGTATAACCTGCTATTCTCCTGCTTCTTTCCCAATTC
>SNQJ01S0023842.1:59899-71142 GCA_010110895.2 Picea sitchensis | reverse complement strand
ACTCTGGTTCCATGATCTTTCCTTTCACGATATCCAACACTTTATTCTTGGCAAGGATGAGGTCAATCCGTGTCTTCCACGCTCTGAAGTTAGAAGCTCCATCTAACTTGTTTTTTGACTTCATAGAGTAGGTCATGGATTCTTTGACTTGGTCAACCCTAGATTTGACCAAAAACACAAACTTGACGTCTTGGCTTGATGAGAGTACCAGGAGATGCACTAGGCTAGGGTGCACTGATATATCTGGAAATTAGGTCAATCCCTTCACTTAAGGTGCCTCAATGAGAGGATTAGGTTTTCTGCAATTGCACCTGCTAGTAACCCTAGCGACAGTGCTATGGTGACTGCTCCTGCTAGAAACCCTAGCGAGAGTTCTTCAATGAGCTTAATATTCTTACAGCTATGTTTCCTTCCAGCGGTTAGACTGAATGAAGGAGGTGTGGGCCCATAACATGTTAGAATATAATGGATGTGCTCATTTTACCATTGACAATATCGCTATTGTCACCCAACCATAGGCCGAAGCCACCCTCCGAGCACCTTAACCTTGATAGAGAATCACTCTGGAAGCAAACCCTAGGCTAGATAGCCAAACAAAGGGTGGCTCTCCTTTCCCCAAGGATAGCACACCAACAAGAGATGATCAGATAGTCCAAACCCTAACCAAGAGATAGTCCAAGTCAAACATGATATGCTAGCTGCAACAGCTGCAATGGAAGCTCTCCTCCAAACCTGCACACAAAACTGGGCACTACAGTGCACACAAGTGCTTCTCTGCAATTCTGAGATTGCCTTCCAAAATGAAGACTGGCCTCCTGTATTTATAGTAATTTTGGGTAACTGCCTAGGCCGTATTCTCATTCTGGGTATCTGTCTATTCAGTATATATTATTTATTTTCGTCGACTTCTTCTCTTGGAGGACAATAACCTAATACAAGTTATCTTCTTGAGCTAACATGTCTTCTAGGGTTATTAGCCAACTCATTAGGGTTTCTTCTTGCTTCTCGGAGTATTATATTCTCATCAGGTTTACACGTGGAGGTCAATACCTCCCGCAGCTACCATAATATCAACATTGTGCAGGATTTCTGTGAAAGGTCAGCAACTGACGAATAACTGACACAAGCTTGGAAAAACCCAAATCTCTCCAAGTCGAGGAGGATAAAGTGCTAGCGGAGGTTACCTTCTCAATGATATATCAGAGAAATTATCTTACTTGAAAAGGAATGGGAGGAGGAATTTGATACCCCATAAGACCATCCCAGTCAAAGGGAACATCTCCAAGACCTGGAGGGAGAGTACTCAGGGAAAGTAAAATTGTCTCTCGTTTAGAAGGTGTAGTACTAGAAATACTAATGACATGGTTGAAGGACACATCACCCTCCAAAATAAGAGTTGTATTGAATGGAGATTGCATGAGTACGACCACTTCTTCAACCGTTGGTTGAATAGGATATGAGACAACAAGGCCAGGAGACACATCATGCTAAAAAATAGGAGTGGTGTCGGGTGATGATTGCATCGGCATGAATGCCATGTCAATCAAAGGAAAAACAAAGTGATGGGAAACCATGGATGACTCAGAACCCGAAGGGCCCCTAGGCAAGGACCACACTTCTTGTACCACAACAATGGTAGGGCACATACGAGTAAGGTGATCTCCTTTGCAAAGCCTACAAAGGAACTTAGGGTTACATCTTACACATATAGGCTTCTCAATCATATGAATGCCCCCAACATCATTCACAAGGTCTTCTGACATGCTCTCAGCGTGACTGGTAGAGGCTGGTGGTTCATCTCCCACATGATTCATAGAGGTTGGAGATATGATGTCAATATGAATCATGGTGACTAGAGTGATGCCACCATGATGACTTGCCGCAGTTGGTTGTGAGTCTTCAACATGGCATGCAAAGGTTGTCGACCAATCCCCAACATGACTAGTAGAGGTTGGTGATGGAATTCCAGTATGACTTGCAGGGGTTGGACTAGTGGCGGTGGTTAGTTGTGGAATTTGAGACCAAGGTCTCGGGAAAGACTAGTTTTGAGAAATTGTAGGTCAGGAAGGGTTCTGGTTTACACCTCCCTATCCAGAAAGGTAGTATCCTCCGCCTAATTGATCCGTAAAATTTTGTACGGGCATCGTCACTGAAGTATATGTCTGTGAGGAGATAAAGGCGTGATAAGGATTATTCAGGTGAGGATATTTGTTTCCCCCATGTGAAGGGGTTCCGTGAATGGGGTAGCCCGTACCATAAAACTGGTTTCCTCTATATGAAATACCAGAGGACATATGGGGACCTGCTATGGGTAGAGTGTTCGTGGGAACTAGCACAACGGACGAAGGATACACGGATGGGGTGTAATACATAGAATAACCACCCATTTGAGCATTGTCTTATGAAAAAGCGTGGCTAGGATTGGATCCGTAAGAGGGGAGATTCCAACCCCCTACAGTGAGAGTCGGTTGTGGGATAATACTCCTCTCAAATGAAGATGCATATAGCGGAGCCATCGCTCCCCTAGATGAATGTATAGGCATATTAAGAGGGAAATGATTAGAGACCCAAGGCATGGACTAAGTATTATAATTATGCATACTATTATGAAACACGGACAGATTCATCCCCATGAGATGAGTGAATGTCATGGGGGTGGTAGTGGTAAATGAGGGATCCAAAGGAACTCCACTATCCATGATAATGACAACTCAAGGCACGGTATAAAATCCTAAGGTCAACTAATAATCAAAGAGCACACCAAAATAAAATCAAAAGGCCAATATGCACACAAACAGGGCAAAGTGGCTGAAAGGGGCCTCCCTCCCTAAAGTAGGTATTCCTTACCCAATAGGGGCTTGAGACTCCCTTCTAAATATCAAAGGTATAATAATCAATTATAAGGGCCCTCGTGGGCTTAACAACCAGTTGGTCATATCCCCCCGGAGAGGTAATCCTCCATAAAGTTTGTGTGATGTCCAACCCTTTTTTGAACCAGGGTACTTGCAGAATAACCCCTACAAGTAACCTATGTGGTACCTAAGTCAAGCAACTAAGCAACCACGATATAACCAATGCACAGGAGAACAGTCATAAGTCAGGTCCACTGTATGGGCAGGGTAATAAAGCCTGAAACCTCGAAAGAACCACCTCCCACAGATGTAAAGGTACTAGCAAGATCCCCATATATGAATAGATCCCCAGAAAAATATTTGACGCTTAGAAGATATCGAGGGGATATCCCTTCAACCAAACTCGCGCAACCTCGTGCTTAACTCTGATGTAAGCAGAGCCTTCTGATATTACCAATTATACAATGGATTTCTCCACTCCCTTAGTCAGACACATATGTTGATTTAATAGCCTTGGAAAATTTTACTCACAAAATCCTATTCCAAGGATCTAAATCCTAAGCTAGTTTGTGCACCCTAGAAAATAAAATTGTTACGATAAATTTTAAATTATAGCGTTACTTTTAGTGGCCTTTCTTACTCAAAAAGGTGCGGTCGTGAAACTAATGATGTTATGAATCAACAAGTAAAATAAATTAATATGAATACAATGCGAAGTCCTAACTTCAATTCCCAATAAATGATATGCTTTTCAAAATGAAATTCTCAATTTAGTTCTGCAATTCCAAATAATATGTAATCTTTCTTTATATTTACTAAGATCAATGATAAAGACTCAAAAGATCAAATGGAAACAATGTAAAATGCCTAATATTTTTGTATTTTCAATATAAAAGACTGAAAATGCAAGGATTGAACAACAGATTGATATAAAACCTCTACTATATCTAAACATAGACAAACCAATTAGGATATCAAGGAGAAAACACCCAGCCCAAGATGCAAGGACAATCAAATGAAAAAAATGATGAGAAAGGCACCGCCCAAAAATTCAACCAAAGAAGGGTTTCTTGTCATTCCACAGACACTTAACAGACATAACAAAGACCCAAGAAGACTCAACAATAATCAAAACCTACCCAACAACCATCAAACCCAACAACCAAGCAACAAAGGGTGATGTACGTGATTGTTCAGGGGAAAAGCATGTATATGCGCTTCTTGCAGAAGGACACCACGCGTATGTACGCAATTGTTAGGTAAAAACCCGCGTATATGTGTTAAAACATAACCAGGATAAGGAGAAGGATAAGAAACTCAGACTCATAATGAATAGAGGTTGTCAAGCATTCATACAACAAGAAGCTCAATACAAATGAGAGCAATCTAAGGAGAAAAACATTCCAAACCTCGAAAAAGAAGAATATATCCCCAGTATGGTCGCCAATTCTATTACAAGGAAAATCTCTCTATGGCTAGGGGTAAACCACAACAGGCGAAAATAACTACATAAATCAACTCTAATTTCAGGTATGCTATATAAACAAATATGCTAGAAAGACAAGATACAAGGCCTACCTTGTCCAGACGTTTGATGAAGTCCATTGTTGAGCACTTGACTCAAAGCAATACATATGCAACTTGTCCTCAACAACCAAGAAACGCAATCATATGGTGATAATATAATGTTATCACATTCAATAGCATAATCCATCAACATTCATAACAAATACACCCATGGAATAACAATTCAAATATTTGCAAGATATTAATTGGATGAGAAAAGAGTATTTCTATTAAAATGTAATCAACAGAAGTGAATGAATTACAAACTTTTGTGCTGACACGGTTCAAAACCAAGAAACTAAGTCCCTTACAGCTGGGCCTCCACCACTTCAATCCTCCACCAAAGGCAAGATCATATAAGAGATACAATGAGGTTCTAAATCAAGTAGGGAAGAGCTTGGGGGCTGAACAATGTGTTCAAACTTAAAAGGACAAAGGGATGCAGACTCAATATGAAGTGAATAACTTCTCCAGAGTAACTTTGCTCACAAAGTTGAATTCTTCTCCTTTCCATATCTTGGATTTGGCCCATTTTTAGCCTTCAAGTGAAACTGAAGGGTCAATTTGAAACGTTTCCAGTATATGGAAGGTCAAGGATCAAGGATCTCGTGACATGACATGGAAACCCAACACTATTTTTTAATTTTGGGTAAAAAACCCAATGTACATGGGCTGTAGTGGTGTAATCTACATATACGCATGTTGTACAATAGGTAGGGCACATATATTTGGAAAAATGATGTTTTTAGCTCCGGGATTTGCAAAAAGGGACTTCAAGTCTCCATAGAGAAATGAAAAAAGGCCTTATGTGCAAGTTTGCATAGGGTGAGGTGAATCTTTCTATAACAATCGTGCACTTAATCTATGTACTACATGCATGGAAAATTCATGTGGGTTTAAGAAGGTTAAACCTATGTGAAGTACCATGAGTCTCAAAGAAATACTTGTGTGAATGACATGGGAAGAGATCGTATAGATTTGCCAAAAGATGAGAATTTAGAAAATTAAAACTATGGAAAATCTAATCCCTTCCTATTGATGGATATGGAAAAGGAGAAGTCTAAGCTAAGCATGAATACTACCAGAGGTTAGAAACCAAGAAGAAACACAAATAGGTGTAATAAAAATGAATCTCTCCCTAGTGGAGTTATCAATATGGCACGTGGTTTTTGTGGTAAGGGTGTACCAAAACCTACTTTTAATTAGTTGTGTTAGATAAAACCAGATAATTAATGAGAGAGGACAATCATGCAAGTGTTAATTTCACTTGTAAGCATCAATTAAAAAGAATTAAACCTTAAATTCAATAATTGATCAATATTTAACAAGCAAATTGGGCGAAAAGAACAATGTTAGTTTAGATTCCAATTGAAGGCCATAAAATTGTAGCGTATAAATTTGGAAGAGTAATTTGCAATAGATGAGCCCAAAATTTCTATGTGGGAGGGTCCTTTGACCTCCTCAACAACTCAGTCTCTTTCCCTAGAGATCTAGGCAATGAACCCTCTATTAATGGGCATTATGGAAGGTCAACACTTAACAAGAATACAATTAATCTAGGAATGGAAAAAATAAGGAATGAAGATATCTGATTTCACTATGATGTTGATTCTCTAGACTAATTTTGCAATTCCTTGATTGTTCCTCCTTCAATTGCATGACTAGGAATTTTATTTATAAGCCTCTGTGATTACTAGTTCTCCATCAATTGCATAAGAATTCCATCAATGAGATCCTATGATGACAAGACTCAGGTAGATAGCCAATTAACTTCTCTTAAGTGTGATTGGAGGTTCTACAAGTTGTTGCATAACGACGATGTCAATTCCACTTTGTACTTGAGGATTCATGTGTCGTGGGAATCTGTCTTTTTTGTTTTTATGGGATTGCATGACTATCGAGTCATTTTGCACGATTCAACACAAGTATCTAGGGATATCCCATGTGATTCATGGGAATTATCCTTTGAATATTCGATATTACGTAATGGCACACAAATGACCCATGGATCATGTAATTCATTATGTTGTATATGTTGATTTGTGATGTTTCTATTGTTTGCACTCACCTGTATGTTGATTCTAGGCCTTAGACTTGGACGATAACACTGTCTCTTTACATTGTTGTTGGACTGCACACCCAATTCGAGTTTTAGCAGAGGAAATGCACCAATGTCGGGAAAGAGTGTTCTATTCAAGTTGGAGCAAGTTCAGTAGAAATTGAGGGTGAATACATTCCTGTTGAGCGCTGAAGTTGTTGTTGCATTTAGTTTTACAACCATATTCTCAGGTTCCTATTTCTCAGTTTGGTAAATATTCATTGGGCTTATTTATAGTGAACTCATTAAGCATCCCCATAATTAATACATACCTTGGAAATGAGTTTATTCCAGCTGCAATAAAAGATATGGGAGTTATATTATCAAGTTGTTATCTATGTTATCCATTGTTGTTTCAAAAGAGTTTTCGGCAATTCTATTGTGAAGTAATCAAATTGTTTGAGAACGGTGCATTTGAAGAAACTTGAAAAAATTATTAGTGGGGATATTTCAAGTTGGTCATTGTAGTATACACATATAAAAATTGCACCTACAATAGTTTGAACACAAACTGTTTGAATAAAAACCTCAAAACATAACTCAAAAAAATGATGGAAATTTCGAGGTTTTTCCAAACAGGAACGGTAGTTAATTATGGGAGGGTCGAGTTCTGTTCAGGAACAAAAAATGTCTTTTGCACAGGAGTTATACAACCTCTTCACACTTGTAAACAACATAGGCACTCACTCATTCATCCATAGAGCACAGATCTGTCAGCATATCCCAGCCAATTCGGCTTGATACATCTACAACCATAACACTATATTCAGACATGGGGTTATTTTGGGTATTAGCACTTTCATAAGCCACGATTTTGGAGATATTGTGTTGCATTCAGTTAGCATCTTCCTGATGTATTTTTATGATGATTCCTTTCTTTCATAAAAATTAAATGATTAAGAAATGAAAACTATAGTAATTGATCTCATAACCGTTGAAAAGATCTCTTCCTTACAAAGTCTATCATAAAATAGAAAATAACCAATCATAAAAACCAACAAGGGGCTATAAGGAGGATGCAACCCAAAAATTTGCAAAAGCGGATTGCTTCAGTTTTCAGTATGTGGGCGGGGCACACCTCTATAACCAACTCGTGGCAGTAAAAGTGGAAGATCGTGCCATTATTTGCAGGCTGTGAGAACCTTAGCAAGGATCCAACCTAGTACTACCAGATCATGTGGGTCTCACGAAGAGGGTGCATCATTATTTGTGAAATCGTGAGAGCTTCAGAAGTGAGCTTTATTGGTGCATATTACTCTGATTCCGCCCATCCCTTTTCTCCTCGACAAATGTATCATTCAATTGTAGATTTGGGTGTTTTTACGGGCTGCTACAGTACATTGTTGGAGTTGTCATCATTCCATCTAATATCTTCATCAAATCAAACCACGTATCTACTGACTAGTCGTGTTTAAAATGAGAATATTACTACACGTGTATTGTTGTCCAAGAAGATATCTATTACTACACGTGTATTGTTGTCCAAGAAGATACTCCACAGTGTCATTATATATATATATATATATATATATATATATATATATATATATATCAGATTTGTCATTGTTGTTTTAGTTGTTACCACAATAGGTTGAATAATGTTATTACCATTTTCCATCACAACCTTCTATATTGAATGCAATAAAATTCTGTTGTGCGGGACAAAGAAAATATGGGACCATTGAGAATTGTTTGACAAAAATATCTCAACCAAATAAACATAAAACACATCAGAAACAAACACTAAACATATCAACAACAAAAAGGGAGTCTTGCAGTGTTTGCAATATGTTTGATATGTTTGATGAAAGCATTGAACCAAGAAAACATATAATATATCAACAGTAAGGAAAGGTATATTACCCATTGTTTTCTACAACAATGAGGTAAAAATTGCATTAGTAGTACAAATTCTATATCAATAACCTAGGGAGTATATTACACAATTGGATTTGAGAAAGATGAAAACCCCTAAAGAACTTAGAGAAAAACTTGTGCAACTCATGCAAGAATATCAGAAAAATTTTAACAACCTTGTTAGAACATCCAAAATGGTTCAGTGAGGTGGTAAAATGATCCAAAACCGTTGATGAAGCAAAAAACATCACATCAGGACAAGAACTTGGGAAAGCCTCAGGTTTATTGTTTGGAGCATGTAGTTGGCAATGATATGGATGTGTACATGGAAGATGACCAAGTGGTAGACATTGGTGAGATCTTTGATGCTAGTGTGTTGATGGAGATTGTCACTAGTATCGGTGGAGGACAACATTTGTCCCATCAATGATGAGACTATGAGGGGGGATGACACAACAACATCCAGTGCAGCATTGGCAGTGGCCAATGGAGCACATGACACTAGCACCAGTGATGGTCATGATAGCACATGTGTTGGGATTGTTGGTGAGGATGGAGCCAAGCTAGCACCTATGTATGAGGAGAAGCCATCTCCAGTCCCTGCTTATGATTCCTGGTATGATGATGAGGGGAGAACTCCTACATATGATAGCTCAGTCCATTTGGACGCAGTTGGGAAGAGGCCTTTAGCACTGTATGGTTTGGAGGATCGCATGTTGGTGACCGAGGATCAGGTTACACAGGTGTTGACCAAAATCGATGGAGCTCATAGGTTCATTGAGGATCTTGTGTGGAGAGACCATATGGAGGAGAGACACACTGAGATAATAGGTAGAGTCACTAGTGCCTAGTTGCGCATCATCATGGAGGCACTAGAACAACTGAAGTAAGATTACTTTCAATTGTTTATGGACAGTGACCTTTCTCTCAAGTTTGTGGAGGACAAGGACCGAGAGGTTGAAGAGCTACATTACCAGTTAAGCGTGGCATGCTCTTCACCACTTATTGCAGATACTCCATCATCTTTGGCAGCAGTGACACAAGAGAGCGGGAGTTTCACACATGATGTGAGGGAGGAGACTCTTATGATGAGTCAAGATGAGGAGCAATTAGAGATGCATGTACCTGAGGAGAGTGATAGTTTGGTTAGCACTCTTGATCGGCACTATGAGGACTATGAGCAATTTCCTTTGGAGAGCACCTTAGAGGCTCAAGGTTTAACTATGGAGGAGATGGTTGAGTACATTCTTTGTGGACTAGGCCGCAAGTAGATAAACATATACTCGGATTGGGTGGATGGATACATGATATATATGGACACACTCTGGGATACAGGTTGAGTCATCATCAATAGAGAGTTGGGTTTAGTAGTGCATGCAGGATGCTGGACGATGCAGGAGGACACGATGGTGTGCAATAGTATACAAGAGCCCTTGTTGGCACATCGTGGTGTACGATGGAGCTTCGAGGAATTTCCTCCAGGGAGACCTCCTGATAGAGCCCTTGATTTTATCATCAAGATCGAGGATAGTTGTGGATTGACGGATGTTGAGATGCAGTCTGAGTATGATGATCAGAAGATTATGATCAGAGTGGTGCAGTGTCAGCATGGTGGCATCTCTTTGAGATCGGTGTGGGACCTTGGAATCGTAGTTGTTGACAGCTTGACAACCGACATCGATGGGATTGTTGGTTTACATAGATTTGATTGTTCGGAGGAGATGATTGAGTTTATGATTGCTTGGTTGATTAGGGGAAGTTGGACAGAATCTTGTGATAACACCTCCCAAATTCGTGCTATGAGCAAAGGATGCTTCATATTTTCTAGGATGGTATCGGACCCAAGTATCACTTTGAGATAGGTTCAGTCAACCAAACATCATATTGTGATAGCATTGCTTGAGGACAAACAATCTTGGGGTAGGAGGATTTGTAATGTCCCATTTTTGGCGAGCTTAGAAAAATTAAATATTTGGTTATGTTGTCTAAATTTAATTTTACAGCTAATCTTTAATTAATTATTATTTAATTTTAAGTGGCTTAAATAAAAGATAAGCATTATCAAGTCACATTATTAAAAAGTCACACCCTACCCCCTTTAGATTTGAACTTGTGACCTCTTAGGAAGAAACACATATTCTTAACAATTAGACCGCCACTCCTTTATATATATAAAAAAAGGTCACAAAGTCTTACTTGTTTGGTTGTCCACATCCCCATAGGTCACCAACTTTGGACCTCTATGCACGTGCACGACCACAAGCGATTGTCCACATCCCCATAGGTCACCAACTTTGGACCTCTCTGCAAGTGCACGACCACAAGCGATTGTCCACATCCCCATAGGTCACCAACTTTTGAGATGGTTAAGTTTATAATTAAATTTAACTTGTTTATTAGATAACTATGTTCTACCTGTGGCTCTGGGGTTGTCTGTCCATATTCTAAGACACCCATGATCTCACCATGGTTTATTAGTTGCATGTTTCATAGTTACACAGTTCCACTGTTCGTGCTCTGAATACTAGTGTAGAAATTTTGAATTGGATAAATAATTCTATATATATTAAACATCCATGTTCTTACCCAGGCTTATTGGCTATTTGTATCTGCAAACCATGTCCAATACTTATTACCTTTGCCTATTGGTTATCTGTTACCTGGTTGTAGTTGAAATGTAGAGGTTTTAGCGAAGCTTGACTCCATATTTTTTAGGTACCCACTTATTGATAGCGTTTCACCTGTACTGCTTGTAAGACTAACAGTGTCCAACAATTATGTTAATCCCAATATCTGTAATATATATTATTGCTATTCAATGTATGGTAGCTGTAGATGGAACAGTGGAGCCAGGATCCAGCCTTAGGCCT
>SNQJ01S0023842.1:26942-42852 GCA_010110895.2 Picea sitchensis | reverse complement strand
ATCTTGAAGAAGAACTCGTATGTTCCTTAATAGAAATAAAGAATCTTAGGAAAAATAATTTGAAACAAAAGGAGCAACTGGAAAAATATGAAGAAGAGGATCATTATTCAAAAGACAAAATGTGACAAAACCTTGAAGAATCAGAAAAGATTATCAAAAGCCTAAAATTTCAATTAGAAGAGGCAAGAAGGATGGAAGAAGTGGTGAGAATCCAACTGAAGAAAAAGGAAGAAAATTTTGAAGAGATAGAATATGAAATTGTTTCCTTAAGAAAGCAACTGGAGAAAACAACTATTCAATTGAATAGAAGCTTGAAGTTTGAAAAGAGTATTGGAAACTTAGATGATATCATCAATTGTCAAAGGTATTCATTCATTAAGACTGGTCTTGGATATGATGTTGTTGTTGCCTCCCTACCTACACCTAGCCTTGCTACAACCAAGGAAGTTGTATTTGTTCCAGGAGGAGTTCAAACTGGTTTTCTAGAAGAACAACCTACTATTGATTGCGTAAAAAAAATTGATGAGCTACATGCTCCTCACATGCCATAATTTGAGCATGATGTTATAGATGAAATTGTTGTTGATATGCTGAGTTTTTATACTCATGTAAGTGAAACTAACCCTAATCCTAATTCCTATGATCAACCAACAAAAACATTTGTTCCCTATTATCATCCTCACCATAAAAATCGAAGGAATGGCAATCATGTTTTCATATCTTTGCAGAAGAGACGTAAAAGTCAGAATTGTGGACCAACGCCAACTACCAGGATAGATTGTGGTTGGATTAATAGATGGTTGTGGAATCATTTGACTAGATGTTTGAGGACTTCATATCATTGTGTATCATATGTTGTACAGTTGTGCAACACTTCTCTTACTTAATAATTATTTCCATGGAAGTGGTCGACTGAGAATCGACCCGACATGCCAATTGAATGGAGTTTCGATTGGATTGTCTGTCAACTGAAAGTTTCGAAAAGAACTATTGCTGCTACTTATTGATTCCTTAGAGGAGGAATACTTGAATTTGTTGATATGTGAACCTAACTCTTGTTGACTTGACTATTTCTTGTTGAATCGACTTGGATTTGCTAAGGCCAACCCAACCATGTTTGATTTTTTTTAGAGATGTACTACTGCTTATGATGGATACAGAGACCGATTATCTTGCATTTTTGGTGACAGTGTTCAGAATTAAGCTTATGGTACTCAAGAGGTGAATATTTTACTATAACAACATATACATATGCAGATTGGGCATACAATGTTCATGAGAGAAAAAGAACAAGTGGAGGATGCTATATTCTAGACAACATGCATATAATTTTCATTCAATATTTTGAACATTCCTTCTTGATACCTTGAATGATTTTTTATAATTGAGAATTAAATTTGACGACAACTCTACACATTTGTCCAAGGAAACCTCAGATGCTTTTGTGAGCAGTGTATGGAACTTTGGGAGTTAGCATGGTTTAAGGTATCTATTGTGCAAAATAAAATACAAGTCCAATTAGATATTCTATACGTTGTGACCAACATTGGCCATGTTTAGGAAAGTGTTTTTTAAGGACAATTGGATGGTGGTTAGATGACATTCAAGAACTATCATACCAACAACATACCCGTGACAATGGAATATCCCTTAGACGCTATGGAGGCACATAACAACTTGAAAATTCAAAGCACATGGAGATGTGATAAGTTGTAGATGGACATTTGTTTTAAACAACAATATACCATTCATTTTTCAACAGTAGATTTTGAGAAAATATTGAAGGAAGTCAATCCTATCAGTTGTGAATAGATAATAGTATTGTGATAGTGAAACATCTAGCAAGTCTTTGGCATATTTTAATAAGTAGAAAAATGAGAAGTTCATGAGAGTGGTGGTAAAAAAAAAGGACTCGGTAATTACAACAAGAAAAAACAGTACATTCACAAGGGGAGCTACTTTAGAAAACTAGAGGAGAAAGCACAGTCTAAGGGGGAGCAACACAACAAAATGAACTATGAAAAAGAAAAGTGTATTCCTATCAAGTACCACTTCCTAAGAGAATAGGTAACCAAACAAAGTGTCAAGTTGGAATAGATTTCTACCAAGGAACAAGTTGCAGATATTTTTACCAAACCCCTTCCCAGATAAACATTTGAATATCTCATACAGAAGCTAGAAGTGATATTCCTCTCATCTTGTCAGTAAAGAAACACAACTCAAGGAGAGCATACCATTTCCATTGATTTCAAAGGGGGAGATATACTGACAGGGGGAAAGTAGCAGATAAGAGAAGGAGAATTGTAGACAGGGAGAGTTACTAACAAGGGATAATTCTTTCTATTTCTGGAATATTACGTGTTTTTGAGTATAGGGTTTCCTTCAATGACAAAGGGGGATATTGTTGAATAAATTATTTTCATTGATGTCAAAGGTAAGTAAGTATTCAAATATAAATGTGACTTTAATAAATACAAAAGTGGAAAAGTTAAGTGGAAGTGGAATTTATGTAAAAGTGGAGTAAACATGAAAGTAGATTGAAAAAAAGTTAAGTGGAAGTGGAGTTTATGTAAAAGTGGAGTAAACATGAAAGTGGATTAAAAGAAAAAAAAGGTAAAAGTGAAAGTGGAAGTGGAGTAAACATTAAAATGGATTAAAAAAGGTAAAAGTGAAAGTGCACATGGTATTTTCACATAGATTTAAAAACCATGGTGGTATTTTACCCATAGTATGTTAAAAAGTGAATTAAAAATAAAAAGGGGGGAAATTAATTATTATTTAATAAAAGCTGTGACTTTTCAAATAAACATAACTTTTCATGTAAAGCTTAAGGTAAAGTATACATGGATAGGAGGGTTAAGAGAAAAAATGTGTGTGGGTGAAAATGTAATAATCTTATGCATATCATTTAAGGAGTGATGATTGAATATCATTCAAGGAGAGACGATTAAATATTAGCAAAGATAAGATATGGTATTCTAGAAAATAGATATATAATTATAGTAAGAAAAACTTGTAACAGAAGATCTAAGGAAAATGTAGTAAAAGAAGAAAAGAAGATCTGGTGAAGGCAAAGAAAAAGTAGAAGTAGCGAGTACAGAGCAGATATGTCGAAAGAAGAAGTAAAAGAGCACATAGAATATTTTGTGAGGATAGAAGCAACAACAAGACCGGTGAAGTAAATGCACATGAACAACCTATGAACTTGTAAGTAGGTTGGTTCCTACAAAACAAACAGTTTTGTGGATCGGTGTTTCCAGTGGGTCGATGCTTGCAAAAAGAAGAGGGGATTGGTGTCTCATGTAGGTCGGTGCTTACAAACAACAGAGGGGATCGATGTCTCTTGTAGGTTGGTGCTTAGAAAAAACAGAGGGGATTGGTGTCTCCTGTAGGTTAGTGCCTACAAACAACAAAGGGGATTGGTGTCTCTTGTAGGTTGGTGCCTACAAACATTGGTGAGGATTGGTTTCTCTAGTTGGTTGGTTCCTACAAACATTTGTAAGTATAGGTTGGTACCTACAGATTAATAAAAATAAGTTTTGTGGTTTTATCACGAAAGGGTTTCCACGATAAATATTGTTTCTTCGTGTTATTATATTTATGTGACTGATTCATTATAGTTTATGAATGTTAAAAAGAAAAATATATCCTTATACTGGTTCACCCCCCCTCTCGGTATAAGTGTGTGCTCAACACAGAGTGCATAGAAATTTTGTGCAATTAGATTTAGGCATGTTGATTCACCATTCACCAAGATCGCTTATGAACACAAGGTGAAGAACATACTTCAATATGGTCATGTATTGATAATGCAATTGACATGTGATAAAATAATATGTTGAAAAAAAGTAATTTCCAAGAATCAATGAAGATCATAAAACATTATTACCTACAATGTTATTTTAACACCATATGATATTATAAATGAACAATTTGTCCATTCATTACAATAGAGTTTACCTCATTATACATCATTGTTCACTAAGCAATTGGTTTCCACTTAGGAATGCGGGATGGATTTCTTTACACAAAAAGTGAAAATGAACATAGCCTAAATTCATAAAGTGACTTTATTACAAATGTATGCCTTCTGTCCTAATACCCCCTCTTAAGGATTACAACACTAAAATAAAAACATGGTAAATAAAGATAAAACACGCTATCTAAAAACTAAAACATAACAACCAAACATTCTTTAGAAGCTTCATCTTTGGAAAATGGTTCTTGGACTAGGTAGAGCTCCATCAAGTTGCCTCATAACTCTTGTAAAGGCGCATCTCTTGAGATGAATTCTCGCGTTCCTAGATTCCACCTCTTTGAAGCCATGAATTAAAAATCTCTCGAATTATTGGAAAACCATCCATGTTGAGCTACATCCATAGTGCTCCATCAAGTTGTTTCATGACCCATGTAATGGTATAATTCCCAAGATTCACAACCCCCGAACTATCTAGGAAACTATCCATGTTGAGTTTTTCTACACTAGATCCCTTCATATCTTCAAAGTGTAGGCTTCTTAAAATTCACATAATGTCATTTCTTCAATAAGATAATCACCATTTTTATAATTTAGTGGATCTTCAATAATGGATACATTCGTTGCATGTGGATTTTCTTTGATCTTTCACTTGATTACTTTATTGGCTAAMAATMTGTAGTTCAAAGCTATGTGATCCATTTTCCTRCAATAATAACATTCAACATATCCCTTATCTTTAGTTGATCTACTACAATTGTTTAATGAGTATAATACCATCTTATGTTGAGTATCACCTTCTGTGTTTCCTATAATGGTTCTCCTTTATTTAACTAAGAGAGTTTAATTCATGTCTTTTAGAGTTTGAGAAGACATGTTGGTGATCCCTCAATCTATCTCTATCGACAATAGTCCCTAGGTATTCATTCTTTCATAGAGTCTATGTCTCTCAAACTATTGAAGTCACAAGAGTGGAAACCTTGTTTTTAAAGGGCTCGAGACTCTTTATACGATTTCAAACTCCTATACTCTTCCTTGATCTGATACCATATTACAAAATGACCTAGATCACTAAATGAGGAAATCCTAGATAGGGTCAAGAGTTACATAACTAATACAAATGAAATATACTCACAATAACACCATATGATATATTTTTTAATAAAAAAAAGTACTAAGGATTTCTATTATGTACAATAACAAAAATACAAGTCTTTTATTGGGGGTTCTTCCATGCCAGAAACTAGACCTCTGATCCAATTTTTAGATTATTAGTTTCTTCCCTTGACAACATAACTATTTCACTACAATAACTAGGAGTGACTGGACTTTCTTTAGAATTAAACATTACATAATTCAAACTGGGGATTTAATTACAAGATCCCTTATGACTGTTCGATTAGAAAAATCAAAGAAATTCAAAAAATAAAACCAAATCTCAAACCCATCATTATGTTGCATGGCTATGAGGCTCCTTATCCTTAGCTTCCTTTTGCATCATTCCTGGAACTAGTTGATCATCCTCCATAATAACATACTTCTCTTTTGTCCCCTCAAGGTTGGAGGTTTCTTTTGGCTATCACTCCAACACACCTTGGTATTCATCTTGATGAATTCTGAACCATACCCTGAATTGAGCTTTGCAGAGGAGATCAATTTTTCCCTCGAAGACACGAATAACTTGTAGGGTGGCTCTATTCTCTGCTTGCTTCTACACCACTACTTGAGCCACCATTAGCTTCATTATCCAGTAAGTTCACACCATATGATATTATCAATGAATAATTGGTGTATTTATTACAATGGATTTTACCTCCTTATATATCAGTTTTATCTACAAAAGTCTTTTCCACTTATGAATGTGGGATGGAATGATTTACACAAAACATGAACATGAGCATAACCTAGATTCATAAAGTTTATTTATTACAAATGTAATAATTATATCCTAATAAACAACATAGTTAGAACATTCAATATTTGCTGAAAAAATTGAATTTTCTTTAGAAAATTCAAGAAAAAGTCAAGGAATCTTAAAAATTTAATTTGGACGGGTTGCACATGCTCCATTTAATGTAGAGGCACTACTAGGATAGGAACACACTTAATAGAATTGAGAGCTTTGTGATCGTTTTTACGAGGAAAATATCTCTATGGCTAGGAGTAAACCACAACAGACATAAATGACTGCAAAAATCAACTCTAATCTCAGGTATGCTATATAAACAAATATGCTAGCAAGACAAGATAAAAGGCCTTGAATCAAAGAAATACATCTGAAACTTGTCCTCAACTACCAAGAAACATAAGCATATGGTGATAATATATAATTTTAGCACATTCAATAGCATAATCCATCAACATTCATAACAAATATGCCCATGGAATAACAATTCAAATATTTGCAAGATATTAATTGGATGAGAAAAGATTATTTCTATTAAAATGTAATCAGTAGAAGTGAATGAATTACAAACTTTTGTGCCGACATGATTCAGAACCGAGAAACTAAGTCCCTTCCAACTGAGCCTCCACCAAAGGCAAGCTCATATAAGAGAGACAATGAGGTTCTCAATCAAGTAGGGAAGAAATTGGGGGGTGAACAATGTGTTCAGACTTAAAAGGACAAAGGGATGCAGACTCAATATGAAGTGAATAATTTCTCCAGAGTAACTTTTCTCTCAAAGTTGAATTCTTCTCCTTTCCATAGCTCGGATTTGGCCCATTTGTAGCCTTCAAGTGGAACTGAAGGGTTGAGTTAGAACGTTTCCAATATATAGAATGTCAAGGATCATGGATCTCATGACATGACATGGAAACCTAACACCATTTTTTAATTTTGGGCACAAAACCTGATGTACATGGGCTGTAGTGGTGCAACCTATGTATACGCATGTTGTACAATAGGTAGGGCACGTATATGTGAAAAAATAATGTTTTTATCTCTACTATTTGCAAAAAGGGACTTCAAGTCTGCATAAGGAAATGGAAAAAGGCCTTTTGTGCAAGTTTGCATAGGGTTAGGAAAATCTTTCTATAACAGATGCTCCCTAATGTGTGAGGTTAGAGGAGTATATATGATGGTAAAAATACATTATAAGACCTAGAGGTGGAGTAATGGGGACTCAACTGGAAGAACTATTTTCTCATGAGACTGTTACAATCTGTACTGACTTTGCACACATGACTGCCAATTTGAATTACACTGCAGATCCATGTGAAAATATACCAAACAATTTTCCATGGCCATGAATAGGAAATACAAAGGTGGCTACATGCCAAAGGTTGTCATAGTCACGAACAAGGCCGAGTAAAACTAATATCAAAATAAATTTGAAGATATCTGTATACAATGGAGTACAATATGATCTCCCATGATCACTGAAGTCACATAGGTATTAGTTCAATGAAAGGTAGCAACAACTCAGGAAAGTTGTGACTATGAAATGATGTCTTCAATTATTCTATAAAATCCACCAAAGGTGCAAGTATACATCGTGTGAATAAATGAGTTGAGGTCGAACACAATGAGACTTCGTTTGATTACCGATCATTAAGGTATACCATTAACAAACGCGAGACATACTACCGATAATGAAAGTAGGTATCAAGGCACCGAGTACATTATTACAAGTGTGAATAGAGGTGTCGGGGTCGAACACTTGAAGAATCATTGATTAGGAGACATTGATGTATTCCCAAATGTCGATGGCGAGAGAACCTACCATTAATGACTGCAAGCCTCTAAGTACTCATAGGACTCTAGGTCTCGTCTCCAAAATAGATGAGATGAAGTCGATGGAAGGAGACTCATTGAAAGTAGAGCATTAAGGAATCTCTCATCATTCAGCATGAGGTACAAAGTAGGATCTTGATGATTTGGAGGAAATCAAACGAAGAAAATGTTGATGAACCAACGACCTTGTGCATATTTCATGTGTGCCAGATGCAAGCAGTACATGAAAAAGACCCTTTGAATAGCAACCAATAAGGAAAATTGCTAACAAAGGTGAGGAAACCACCAATAAGGCTAATGGCATCCAAGACACTACACGAATCCCAATGTGTGAATAGATTTCTTGTCGTCGAACACAAGGGAAACCACCCAATCAAGGACCAATGATGAAATGTCAATTGTTGGGTTCAAGGTTACCTACCAATGAGGAATGTAGGACCAGGGTGCGCAATAGGACTATAAGATTCATGTGATTCTGAGACACACTGAGGGTATGAATGACATGCAAAGTCAAGAGTTCTGAGGAATGGCCGAAACAGGTTGATATACATCCTTTGAAAAAGAGCATGAGACATATGGAAGACTATGGTAGCATAGACTCAATGATGAAACTTTGAGATGTAGGAGGCATCGAACAAACTCTCCATAGGGATTGGAAGAGTAACCAGTTGGGAGAGTAAACTCTTTGTAACGATCTCAACTTCCTAAGGTCATGCTAAACTCAAATTTTTGATGACAAGTGGACTCAAAAATTTTGTGCTCTGTTCAAAGGCAACATGACTGCTTCCAATATAAGATAATAATCCCTTCATGCCCATCTTTTTTTGTTTTTTCATAGTCAAATGAATGTTATGATACAGAGGAGGAAACAAGTGTCACAAGTAAGAAAACTAGCTCCAGCAGTGGAACATACCTATGCTCAATGCAAGGAGGTGCATGTGGAAGATGGACACTCAAGGGAATGTTTCCTCCTAGGTATAGGGTGTCAAGCTGCAAAGAATATAAAAAAGTATCTACTTGGATGATGGTGCAAGCTGCTGAGGTGAGAGGCTTATAACACAAAAGCAAGAATTGGAAATAGGCTCATTATTGCAAGCAAGAGGATGAGATGCAATTACAACTTAATGCCAAAAGAAAGTCCTCTTTCATAATCTTAGTCTACTTGGTTTGAAAAAGGGATAAACTTGCACCAAATAGATGTCCTTTCAAATCCAATTTATGAGTGTGAAAGAGACAAGTTCACTCGATAATCTTTTCTCTTTTTGAAATGAGTTGGAAAAGAGATTAAATCAGACCGACGACCTTTTAAATCCAATTAACGAGTGTGAAAGAGACAAATTCACTTGGAAATATTTTTTCTTTTTAGATGGGTCAGAAAAGAGCTTAAATTAGACTCATTGGGGGGTTTCTAGGCAGTGTGTCATGGGGGAGGCCAAGGCTCTCATGTGTTAGAATATAATGTATGTGCTCATTTTACCATTGACAATATCGCTATTGTCACCCAACCATAGGCCGAAGCCACTCTCTGAGCACCTTAACCTTGATAGAGAATCACTCTGGAAGCAAACCCTAGGCTAAATAAGCCAAACAAAGGGTAGCGCTCCTTTCCCCAAGGATAGCGTACCAACAAGAGTTGATGAGATAGTCCAAACCCTAACCAAGAGATAGTCCAAGCCAAACGTGATCTGCTAGCTGCAATGGAAGCTCTCCTCCAAACCTACGCACAAAATTGGGCACTGCAGTGCGCACAAGTGTTGCTCTACAATTCAGAGACTGCCTGCCAAAATGAAGACTGGCCTCCTGTATTTATAGTAATTTTGGCTAACTTCTTGGGCCGTCTTCTCATTCTGGGTATCTGGTTGTTCAGTATATATTATTTCTTCTGGTCGACTTCTTCTCTTGGAGGCTAATAACTTAATACAAGTTATCTTCTTGAGCCGACATGTCTTCTAGGGTTATTAGCCAACTCATTAGGGTTTCTTCTTGCTTCTCAGAGTATTCTATTCTCATCAGGTTTACACGTGGAGGTAAATACCTCATGAAGCTACCATAATATCAACACTCCCTCCTAGCTGGGGAGGTAATACAGGTAATGGTCTTGAGCACAAACATACCATTCACCCGATAGTATCAACATAGTTGTATAGACTATCTCATGACTAGATCATGAGCACCATCATCACCATCAGTGTCATCAGCTACATCATCTCTCAGAACCATACTCCATCTGAGTAATCAGACATGATTCTCACTCCACAGAGTGACACAAGAACCATTTTCTATCTGGGAAAACTCTGTTCATTGATCATCCATCTAACTGATAATCATTTTCAACACTGCTGATAGTCTTCAAGTCGATTGGAACAATATCATTCAATAGAACACAAATGTGTCTATCCATAGTAGTACACAACCACAATCCAGTGGTATACTACCACACCAAGTAGCACACAGGTACTTGATCAAATAGTGGAACACATCCACCATAGTAGTATACTATATAGAGACATACAGCCTTCATAACAATCATCTGATATCCACCAGCAAAGAAAAAATGTTATGATATAAACTGAATCATCTAGGCCATTCTTCCACTCACATCTGTGAGATCTCAGAAGAGTATCTGCCCTAAAAAAGGTAAGACATCAATGATGAGCTATTTGGACTATTCTTCTCAAGCAAGGAAGAATAACTGTCCTAATTTTCTAAGGCTGGACCATTCCCCACCTTGGGCCATTCCTTCGACACTAAACAAAGTGTAACCTGGAGAGAATGAGTCTGCCCTAAGGAATGTCTGTCCCTGATTGCTGAACTTGGACCATTCCCCACCCTGGGCCATTCTTCCTGCACTGAACAAAGTGCAACCTAGAGAGAATGAATCTACTCTAAGGAATGATTGTCCAGACCATTTCCCATGTTAACCACAAGAGGAAATGACTGTCCTGCACCAACCTCCAAAACAAACCATTCCTCATGTTAACCACAATGAGAAATCGTTGTCCAGCGAGGTAGGCTAGTCTTCTTGAGTAACCCTCAAGAAGAGAGACTGCCCTAGACCACTTACCATGTTAACCACAATGGGAAGTCATTGTCTATGGTACATCAACAATTTGGACCATTTTCCGAACTAGAAAATGTCTGTCCATCAGAAATCTCAATCAAAGAAACTGCTCATCCTGGACTATTTTTCAAACTGAAAAATGACTGTCCATCAATCAATAATACATCAGTGCTCCCTCCCAACCTGGTAGTCATCTCTTCCTTTTTCAATAAGGAAGTTTTCTCCATGAGCTCCAGCTTGAGTACGCAAACTCTTTCATCTTGGACAAAAGCTTTACCAAAAATGTCTGCTTATCTTCTTATCTGTGGAGATATGTATTGGAGAACCACTTTCTCTTTTCTGGACTTCATCACGGATAATGTAATGCTTGATTTTAAATGTACTTTGGTCTGAAACATTGGTTTTATCTGAAGGCTTCATGTGGCACTGTTATGGTGACTGCTCCTGCTAGAAACCCTAGCGAGAGTTCTTCAACGAGCTTAATATCCTTACAGCTATGTTTCCTTCCAGCGGTTAGACTAAATGAAGGAGGTGTGGGCCCATAATATGTTAGAATATAATGGATGTTCTCATTTTACCATTGGCAATATCGCTATTGTCACCCAACCATAGGCTGAAGCCACCCTCCGAGCACCTTAACCTTGATAGAGAATCACTCCGGAAGTAAACCCTAGGCTAGATAGCCAAACAAAGGGTAGCTCTCCTTTCCCCAAGGATAGCACACCAACAAGAGATGATTAGATAGTCCAAACCCTAACCAAGAGATAGTCCAAGCCAAACATGATCTGCTAGCTGCAGCAACTGCAATGGCAGCTCTCCTCCAAACCTGCACACAAAACTGGGCACTACAGTGCGCACAAGTGCTTCTCTGCAATTTTGAGACTGCCTTCTAGAATGAAGACTGGACTCCTGTATTTATAGTAATTTTGGGTAACTGCCTAGGCCGTATTCTCATTCTGGGTATCTGTCTATTCAGTATATATTATTTCTTTTCGCCGACTTCTTCTCTTGGAGGATAATAACCTAATACAAGTTATCTTCTTGAGCTGACATGTCTTCTAGGGTTATTAGCCAACTCATTAGGGTTTCTTTTTGCTTCCCGGAGTATTCTATTCTCATCAGGTTTACACGTGGAGATCAATACCTCTCGCAACTACCATAATATCAACATTGTACAGGATTTCTTGTGAAAGGTCAGCAACTGACGAATAATTGACACAAGCTTGGGAAAACCCAAATCTCTCCAAGTTGAGGAGGATAAAGTGCTAACATAGGTTACCTTCTCAACGATATATCAGAGAAATTATCTTACTTGAAAAGGCATGGGAGGCGGAATTTGATACCCCACAAGACCATCCCAGTCAAAGGGAACCTCTCCAAGACTTGGAGGGAGAGTACTCAGGGAAAGTAAAAATGTCTCTCGTTTAGAAGGTGTAGTACTAGAAATGCTAATGACATGGTTGAAGGACACATCACCCTCCAAAAGAAGAGTTGTATTGAATGGAGATTGCATCAGTATGACCACTTCTTCAACCATTGGTTGAATAGGATGTGGGACAACAAGGCTAGGAGACACATCACCCTAAAAAATAGGAGTGGTGTCGGGTGATGATTGGATCGGCATGAATGCCATGTCAATCAAAGGAGAAACAAAGTGATGGGAAACCATGGATGACTCAGAACCCGAAGGGCCCCCAGGCAAGGACCACACTTCTTGTACCACAACAGTGGTAGGGCACAAACGAGTAAGGTGATTTCCTTTGCAAAGCCTACAAAGGAACTTAGGGTTACGTCTTACACGTACATGCTTCTCAATCATATGAATGCCCCCAACATCATTCACAAGGTCTTGTGACATGCTCTCAGCGTGACTGGTAGAGGCTGGTGGTTCATCTCCCACATGATTCATAGAGGTTGGAGATATGATGTCAATATGAATCATGGTGACTAGAGTGATGCCACCATGATGACTTGCTGCAGCTGGTTGTGAGTCTTCAACATGGCATGCAAAGGTTGTCGACCAATCCCCAACATGACTAGTAGTGGTTGGTGATGGAATTCCAGTATGACTTGCAGGGGATGGACTAGTGGCGGTGGTTAGTTGTGGAATTTGAGACCAAGGTCTCAGGAAAGACTAGTTTTGAGAAATTGTAGGCTAGGAAGGGTTCTGGTTTACACCCTATCCCTATCCGAAAAGGTAGTATCCTCCGCCTAATTTATCCGTAAGGGTTTGTACGGGCATCGTCACTGAAGTATATGTATGTGAGGAGACAAAGGCGTGATAAGGATTATTCAGGTGAGGATATGTGTTTCCCCCATGTGAAGGGGTTCCGTGAATGGGGTAGCCCGTACCATAAAACTGGTTTCCTCTGTATGAAATACCAGAGGACATATGGGGACCGGATATGGGTAGAGTGTTCGTGGGAACTGGCACAACGGAAGAAGGATACACGGATGGTGTGTAATACATAGAATAACCACCCATTTGAGCATTGTCTTATGAAAAAGCATGGCTAGGATTGGATCCATAAGAGGGGAGATTCCAACCCCCTACATTGAGAGTCGGTTGTGGGATAAGAATCCTCTCAAATGAAGATGCATATAGCGGAGCCATCGCTCCCCCGAATGAATGTATAGGCATATTAAGAGGGAAATGATTAGAGACCCAAGGCATGGACTAAGTATCATAATTATGCATACAATTATGAAACATGAACAGATTCATCCCCATGAGATGAGTGAATGTCATGGGGGTGGTAGTGGTAAATGAGGGATCCAAAGGAACTCCACTATCCATGATAATGACAACTCAAGGCACGGTATAAAATCCTAAGGTCAACTAATAATCAAAAAGCACACCAAAATAAAATCAAAAGGCCAATATGCACACAAATAGGGCAAAGTGGTTGAAAGGGGCCTCCCTCCCTAAAGTAGGTATTCCTTACCCAATAGGGGCTTGAGACTCCCTTCTAAATATCGGAGGTATCAGAATCAATTATAAGGGCCCTCGTGGGCTTAACAACGAGTTGGTCAGATCCCCCCAGAGAGGTAATCCTCCATAAAGTTTGTGTGATGTCCGACCCTTTTCTGAACCAGGGTACCTGCAGAATAACCCCTACAAGTAACCTATGTGGTACCTAAGTCAAGCAACTAAGAAACCACGATATAACCAATGCACAGGAGAACAATCATAAGTCAGGTCCACTGTATGGGCAGGGTAACAAAGCTTGAAACCTCGAAAGAACCACCTCCCATAGAGGTAAAGGTACTAGCAAGATCCCCATATACGAATAGATCCCCAGAAAGATATCTGACGCTTAGAAGGTATCGAGGGGATATCCCTTCAACCAACCTCACACAACCTCGTGCTTAAATCCGATGTAAGCCGAGCCTTCTGATATTACCAATTATACAATGGATTTCTCCACTCCCTTAGTCAGACACATATGTTGATTTAATAGCCTTGGAAAATTTTACTCACAAAATCCTATTCCAAGGATCTAAATCCTAAGCTAGTTTGTGCACCCTAGAAAATAAAATTGTTACAAATAAATTTTAAATTATAGCGTTACTTTTAGTGGCCTTTCTTACTCAAAAAGGTGCGGTCGTGAAACTAATGATGTTATGAATCAAAAAGTAAAATAAATTAATATGAATACAATGCGAAGTCCTAACTTCAATTCCCAATAAATGATATGCTTTTCAAAATGAAATTCTCAATTTAGTTCTGCAATTCCAAATAATATGCATTCTTTCTTTATATGTACTAAGATCAATGATACGGACTCAAAAAATCAAATGGAAACAATGTAAAATGCCTAATATTTTTTTATTTTCAATATAAAAGACTAAAAATGCAAGGATTGAACAATAGATTGATATAAAACCTATACTATATCTAAACATAGACAAACCAATTAGGATTTCAAGGAGCAAACACCCAGCCCAAGATGCAAGGTCAATCAAATGAAAAGAATGATGAGAAAGGCACTGCCCAAAAATTTAACCAAAGAAGGGTTTCTTGTCATTCCACAGACACTTAACAGACATAACAGAGACCCAAGAAGACTCAACAATAATCAAAACCTACCCAACAACCATCAAACCCAACAACCAAGCAACAAAGGGTGATGTACGTGATTGTTCAGGGGAAAAGCGTGTATATACGCTTCTTGCATAAGGACACCACGCGTATGTACGCAATTGTTAGGCAAAAACCCACGTATATGTATTAAAACATAGCCAGGATAAGGAGAAGGATAAGAAACTCAGACTCAGAATGAACAGAGGCTGTCAAGCATTCATACGACAAGAAGCTGAATACAAACGAGAGCAATCTAAGGAGAAAAACACTCCAAACCCTAAAAAAGAAGATTATATCCCCAATATGGTTGCCAATTCTATTACAAGGAATATCTCTCTATGGCTAGGGGTAAACCACAACAGGCAAAAATAACTACAGAAATCAACTCTAATTTCAGGTATGCTATATAAACAAATATGCTAGAAAGACAAGATACAAGGCCTACCTTGTCCAGACGTTTGATGAGGTCCACTGTTGAGCACTTGACTCAAAGCAATACACCTGCAACTTGTCCTCAACAACCAAGAAACACAATCATATGGTGATAATATATAATGTTATCACATTCAATAGCATAATCCATCAACATTCATAACAAATACACCCATGGAATAACAATTCAAATATTTGCAAGATATTAATTGGATGAGAAAAGAGTATTTCTATTAAAATGTAATCAACAGAAGTGAATGAATTACAAACTTTTGTGCTGACACGGTTCAAAACTAAGAAACTAATTCCCTTACAGCTGGGCCTCCACCACTTCAATCCTCCACCAAAGGCAAGATCATATAAGAGATACAATGAGGTTCTCAATCAAGTAGGGAAGAGATTGGGGGCTAAAGAATGTGTTCAAACTTAAAAGGACAAAGGGATGCAGACTCAATATGAAGTGAATAATTTCTCCAGAGTAACTTTTCTCACAAAGTTGAATTTTTCTCCTTTCCATAGCTTGGATTTGGCCCATTTTTAGCCTTCAAGTGGAACTGAAGGGTCGATTTGAAACGTTTCCAGTATATGGAAGGTCAAGGATCATGGATCTCGTGACATGAC
>SNQJ01S0023842.1:0-22301 GCA_010110895.2 Picea sitchensis | reverse complement strand
GCAGGGCCGACTTCTCAATCTGGGTGGGTAAACCCACCTTTATTATATTTCTGGGTCTCTTAATTAACTGCTAGGGCCGACTTCTTATTCTGCCTATTACAATTGTCTTTTGACCAATCTGCAAAAGGGGATTTGGTCCTATTACAATATCTGACATGATCAATCCACAATGGGGATTGATACTATGAATAAAATATCAATAATAATAAGAATACTCTTTTTAGTTACATTATTTCAACACTCCCCCTTAACAAGAAGGGTATTCTTCAGCAACATCATGCGAGAGAGAGAGGACATCATCATCAACAACATCAGGTGGTAGGACAACATCATCAATATCATCTTGGTTGGCGTATCTATAAATCATCAGAAGTTTTCTTCATCGACAACATTGTCATTCTCGAAAGAATGCCATCATCATCTACATCAATATGTATCAGTATAAAAAATGATACCTCATCACAGCACTAGGCTGGCCCATCACAGTACTTGACTAGCTCTATGTCACAACTGTTAAGCTGGTAGCTCAGTGCAAGTCACATCTTGCTTTACGTCTAACAACTAGGTCAGAAGAAAGGTATACATCATCTTGCTTCACGTCTAACAACTGGGTCAGAAGCAAGGAACACATCATCTTTCTTTACGTCTAACAACTAGGTCAGAAGCAAGGAACACATCATCTTGATTTACGTCTAGCAACTAGGTCAAAAGCAAGGAATCATCTTGCTTTACATCTAACAGTGAGGTCAGAAGAAAGGAACACACACATCATCTTGCTTTACGTCTAACAACGAGGTCAGAAGCAAGGAATCATCTTGCTTTACGTCTAACAACGAGGTCAAAAGCAAGGAACACACACATCATCTTGCTTTACGTCTAACAACGAGGTCAAAAGAAAGGAATCATCTTTCTTTACGTATAACAACGAGGTCAAAAGCAAGGAACACACACATCATCTTGCTTTATGTCTAACAACGAGTTCAGAAGCAAGGAATCATCTTGCTTTACATCTAACAACGAGGTCAGAAGCAAGGAACACACACATCATCTTTCTTTACATCTAACAACGAGGTCAGAAGCAAAGAATCATCTCGCTTTACTTCTAATAGCGAGGTCAGAAGCAAGGAATCATATATACTCCCCCTTTCAGGAAGGGTCCTTTCAGACTATACCAAGCTTATCTCGAAAGTGTTCAAACTTTACACGAGATAGAGGTTTGGTCAACACATCAACAACCTGTTCATCCGTGCTAACATATAGGAGCTTCAAGTCTCCTCTCTGCACCATGTCACAAATGTAATGATAGCGAATCTCTATGTGCTTCGACCTATCATGGAGCACAAGCGAATCTCTATGTGCTTCACCTATCATGGAATACAGATTATCTGCTATCTTTATGCAACTCTGGTTATAAAAAAAGATCACGATAGCTTCCATCTCTAGGTCAAATAGACCTACCAACAACTTCAAAGCCATATAGCTTCACAAATAGAAGTAGTAATACGCGGTATGTATTCTTCTTCTACCGTGTTGAGAGAAATACCGGATTGATTCCTACTCTGCCACTCTAAATCATCGAGATCCTATATTGAAACAACATCCGGAAGTAATTTTTCTATCAACGCTCTCGCCTAATTCAATCGTTGTATCCACTCAATGGGAAATTATGATCTCTGTCATAACCGAGACCATAATCTATCATACCTTTTAAGGTACCTCATCACATGTTTTGTAACCACTAGGTGAACAACCGCCCTGGGCTCTACCACAAACCGACTCAAGGTGTTCACGAAAACACAAATGTCATTTCCAGGTTCACGTACACGCTGATACACACCCATCCGCATGCTGTGGTATCAATCAAACCGACGGCATCGTACCATTTTCATCTTCGCCCATGGGTGTATTTATGAGTTTGTATTCCAGCATGTAGAATCTCTTTATGATTTCGACCATGTGCTTCCCTTGGTAAAGAGAGATCCTCTCTCGACTCTTCCATACCTCAAGACCCAAGAAATAATGCATTAGACCAAGGTCTTTCATTCTAAATTCCATGTGCAAGTTTCTTTACATTACAATGAGCTTTTCTTCATCTGCTAAGAATAATTCATCCACATATATAGCAATAGATTACCGCTCATTATCATCCATAATTTTGAAGTAGATATTTGAGTCCTGATTACTCTGGTAAAGTTTCAAGCTCATAAATAAACTGTCTATATGGCCATACTGCTCTAGGAGCTTGCTTCAACTGATACAGGCTTTCTTTCAATCAACATGATTTTCAACCTCAAATCCTTGAGGCTGCTCTATATACACTTCCTCTTCTGATGACACCATTTAGAAAGTATCTTCATTCATCCTGTGCAAATTTCCACTTCATCTTAGTCACAAGAGCTATGATGGTCCTGATCATGTATCCTCGCCACATTGATGTATGTCTTTCATAGTCAATGCCTTCTTTGGGGAAAATACGAGTGACAAATCTTTCTTTATATTTCAATACTTCCATCAAGATTATGTTTTATTTTGAAGAGCCATTTTGATGATAACAATTACATTCCATTTTTTGTTCCGGGAACTATTTCCCATACATTGCTCCTTATTATGGATTGGTATTCTGCCATGGCATCCTACCATTCCTTCTTTTGAATGGCTTCTTCAAAGAATGTAGGCTCCTCATCTAGGACACACATCAAAGCCGTGTAACTAAAGAATGGATTTGGTCTTTTCACCGCCCTCGGTGTTTCCTTTTGGAACACCATACTTCCATCTTGAATAAGATCTCTGCCCAAGCATGATTTATTTTATGGGAGAAGGTCATTTGAGGAGGTTCTTGAACTTCTGCTACATTGTGATCTTCTAGTTTCATCGCTGGAAGTTACAACTTCCTCTACCTGGCTCAGAGCTCGAACTTCCTCACGATTTTGTAATCCTCGGGATTACGGGGTTCTCTTCATATACTTCTTCAAGATGGTATCTTCTCGATTTCTTATGTGTTTCTTATTCATCAAAGGTCACGCCCCTGCTGATCTCATGGGGTGGTGGTGACTGGTATATAGATTCTAAAGGCCTTGGAGACCTCACAATATCCCACAAATACTCCATTCTTTCCTAAGGGTTCCAAATTTTTTCTTTTCTTTTGGAATGTGTATGAAGATTGGGCAGCCAACATTTTGAGATGGCTTAACTTTGGCTTCTTTTGGTGAACATGTCTTCCGGGGTCTTGAACCCAAGTGCTTATGGATAATTGGTTCAAGACATAAACAACTGTCATCAGCCGCTCGCCTCATAAGCACATTGGAAGATCTTTGATCATGGATCATAGTCTTCACAACTTCCATAATTGTTCTATTCTTCCTTTCAAATACACCTGCTTTTGTTGAGGGATTATAGGGAGAAGAGTTCCCTCTGATCCCAACATCGCCATGTAAGTTCACGAACTCTTTGAGGTATATTATCCTCCATTATCTCGACTGAGTATCTTAATCTTCCTTTTCAGAAAGATTCTCTATCATACGAAATTCTGAATTTGAAGCCGTAATACTTCATCTCTAGATTTCAAGAAATATATCCGTGTCTTGTGAGAATAGTCAATAATGAATGATTCATAGTATACATACCAATTAATGGAGGATGATGGCTAATGTCTGAATGAATGAGTTCCAATACTCTTCGCTTTGTTGTCCCTCTTGGAAAAGGGTTCTTGATATTCTTCCTCATAAGACATCCATTGCATATGCTTTCTTGATCACCCTTGAGTTCGCAACCCTGACATCTCTTTGCATATGTATGGTAGCCTTGTAGCTGATGTGAGATAATCTTCATGACGTAGTTCACATGGATTCTTCAATAGCGTGGAATTCATGGTAGCTTCGAGTGACCCTTTAGCTTATACAAACCACCTTCTTCTTTTCAATGATGATTGCTTCCTTTAAAGTTTCTCCCTTAGTATGTTGTCATAACCTTCACTATTGCTCTCACGTGACTGAGAGTAAGGTCAACAAAACATCAAGTAAGAATAATATCCTTTTTGATAGTATAAAGCAATAGCACGCATAATCATCATAGTAGCTCCTTTAGAGCTATTACTTATAATTTATCTAAAGCAAAGATTAAAGGTAAGGAATACAATACGAAGTGAGGTCAACACTCTCATAGTGTTGTGACCAAGCATTCTTCCATGGCAACCTAGAACTAACAAACGAGGTTTCTCCTTGAGGAGGTGTTAGTTGTATCAAAGAATTTACCTCTATATGCTCACTTGCTATCAGGTATAATACTTTTCAAAGACTGCTATCTCAACTATAGTCATCAACTTGCCACGTGTACCTTTGAATCTTATCAACTTGATTTAATCAAACCTAGAGCCTTGTCTTCAGGATTGAGTGCTTGCTTTTCTTCCAAGTCTGCTTCACTCAAGATGAGTGATTTCTTCAACCTGTTTGCTGTACTAAGAAAATACGCTATCTTGACAGAAGTTTAGGTTAGAGGATAAGCTCTATGATCAAATTTCAATCCTTCTAATAATTTGATCATAGTTTTAACATGCAACACTGATTAAAATAATGCCATGAAAAATAGATGCATATCAAAATAATCACACCTGGGTTGCATCATTCCTCTGAATGTGTTGGATATTGAGATCCTTTTGGATCTAGAGATTCTTCTGGATCTATGGAAAGAGATCCCTTCTCCTGCAAATGCTCTTTAAGGTTTAACCATTAAACATATGTGAGTACATACCTCTGATATCATTTGTGGGTGGTGGCACCATCTGGCAGCAACGATAATCATTACCAACTCTTTAAAAACTTCAAGGGTGACTCCCACTGGTAGTACAACTGCCACTGCAACTGGTATTGCAACTGCAACTGGTTCTGAGACTGCAACTGCAACTTAGGGTTTTATGAGGAAACTCTAATTTTTCAAACTTTGAATTTTGAAATCTGATCCAGGGGATAGATGCGTTGAGTTGAGGCGAGTTAGTTGGTGTAGTCAGAATTTCGAAAATCCAACTTTTACCCCCTCAAACTTGATCTGTAGATTTATAGACTGGTGCTTCTGGTTTTCTAGTACTTCTGGTACTCTGGTTTTCTGTTACTTTGTTAAACTAGGGTTTCACTTTTCGGAAGATCTAACCACTGAAAAGGTGCGCTGATGATGCCAAATTGATCCTTAGGGGAGGGCACAACTTTCTAGATAGTTTTAGGGCTGAAAAGATTCACTTTTGAAAACCCCTAATTTGCAGGTACTGCAATAGTGACGTTTTTCCTCTTGCGAAATATGCTTCCTTCAGCTTGGCTTTGATACCAAGTTAATGTTTAAGCCATTATTATAGATGTTTGCATTTCATTAGATAACAATAGCATAATCCAAGACACTAAGAAATACACAATCACAAGAGACACAACATTTATCTTGGAAAACCCTCTAGGGGAAGAAAACCCAGCAAAACTTCCTTAATATAGATAGCCAATACAATGCCAAGAGATCTCTATGCTAAAACAAAAAGTCCTCTCCAAGATATGTGCCACTCTCTCTCTCTCCCGTTTGCCGGTAATAGATCAGAACTTGTCTCTCAAACTGAGCAAGTGAGTTGTGTTCAAATGAGGTGCTAACCTCCTTTATTTATACAAGTTCTGGCACATGTGAAGTGTCTCTTCACTGGTAGGGATGACTTCTCAATCTGGGTGGGTAAACCCACCTTTATTATATTTCTGGGTCTCTTAATTAACTGCTTGGGACGACTTCTTATTCTACCTATTACAATTGTCTTTTGACCAATGTGCAAAAGGGGATTTGGTCCTATTACAATATCTGACATGATCAATCCACAATGGGGATTGATCCTATGAATAAAATATCATTAATAATATGAATACTCTTTGCAGTTACATTATTTCAACAAGAAGTAATGCAGAATCTGGTTCAATAAGTTCAGAAAATGTGTAGAGTTTGGATTGGTGATTTACCTCACCAATAGAAACTTTGTTATTGGTTTTCATGTCATGGATATCCACAACATCATATGTGAATACTACTCTTTTTCTGGTGCCAGATTTTGTCATCTGATACACGAAGAGAAGATTGACAGAGGGTTTGGGATCATGTAGCACATTGTCGATCCCATTTGTGAGGTCAACTTTTCCTTTGTCAGTGACTTCGACTAAAGAGTCATCCCCCATCAAAATAGGAGGAACTTTTCATGCATTCAATGAAGAGTAGACTTCCTTCTTGGATTCCATGTGGTGTGATGCACCCGAGTCTACAATCCAAGCATTGGGAGAGAAGTTAATGGCAATCAAAGCATGGCTAAAATTACCTTTCTTGGGGTTTTGATCTTCTGGCTTCTTCTTTTTGGCACCCTCGGGGATGCGATCTCCAAGGTTGTTTTTCTAAAGTATTTGTGACATTTTATCTATCTTCTTCTGCATGCATGAAGATTCTAGATGGAATCCTCATTGGCAGTGAGTGCATTTCTCCCATTTTCTTCCCTTTCCACCATTGGATCCGGAGGAATCATTGAAGGATTTTGAGTACCCTTCCTTCTTTGGATTTGTATGTGCCTTCCCTTTGTATTTGTTTTTATATTTCTGATTTTGGTGACTGCTACCATATTGCAAAGCAAGTGCATGCACCTTTGAGCCTTTGATTTTTCCCATGTTGATGAGCTTGGTATGCTCTTGTTTCTGAGACTCGATAAAAACCTCAAGAGAGGGAATGGTCTAGGTGGCTCCAAAGGTGAGCCTAACAAAATGAAATGTGGATACAAACACTGAGTATTTCATACCAAGTTTGGTAAGAATGGTAAGAACCATTTGTTTCTCCTCCTTAAATTTATCAACCCCACAAGCCTTGAGTTGCGACAACAAATCCTTATATTTGGTAAAAAATCTTGGAGATTTTCGAAGGTTTTTGGATCCAAAGTGAGAAATTCCACCTCAAGTATATGTCCCCTCATCTCATCCTGTTTTCCAAAAAGTCCTTCCATGGTGGTCCAGACTTCATTGGGGATTTTACAGGAGGATATGTGAAAGAGGAGTTCAGGAGAAATAAGACTACAAATAGTTCCATATGCTTCATCCATCTGATTCAGATACTTGGATTTTTATATGTATGATGTGGGTTCGGTCTCTGTGCCCATGGTTAACATGTATAATCCTATGCTTCGAAGATGCAATTCCATCTTTTTCTTCCATGCAAAGAAAATTTACGGTGTAAGAATTAATTCTTTTGGAAATTCCATTTTCCCATTGTCTTCAATTTTTGGTACTTGCAAAAAGAGTCTRGTGTGTCTTTATCCTAGAAATTTGTCGGCTCTGATACCATGTAAATTTGGATGAACCTACACAAATAATATATAGATAAAAAATGACATACACAGTTTGCAGAAAAATGAGAAAAGACGAAAACGAGAGAGAGAGAATCAAAGAATTGTATTAAATGAATTAATGCATGATAATTTACACATGATATACTCTGTATAACTCTGCTAATGCACACTGGAATTGAATTCAATGAGCCATATTTTTGGTCTAGAGTGATCTGGACACACAACGACAATTATGAGAGTTAACAACCACCTAGTCTAAGTCAACTAGCCTCTCAATCCTCAGTTAACTGACTGAAAGCATCAATAATGTGCCACTCTGGTGATAATCCCAAGGACAATGCACATTAGAAGTGATGATCCCAATGATTCATGGTGATGGAACTAATGTGGCATCAAGACTCCACTCAAATGATCCAACTAAAGTGTGAATTGAAGAGAGTATTCCCCTAGAATGTAGAAAAAGGAATATTCTCCCTAAAATGTAGGAGACTGGATAATGACTAATAAACATAGGGAAAACCTTAGGAAAAATAAATCCTAGGTGCATGTGAAGTATCTCCAACACTGAACACCACTAGGTACATGCCCTCGATACATTTCTCATAGGAATACTTGCGCGATGGTGGGTCACGCATCAAGAAACTCCACGTGAATGGGAAACAATGGAAGAATCCATGTGGGAAATATTCAAACCAGATGTAGATATTCATCGATACATGTGTTCTTGTGAATGGCGATGGATATCCAAGAAGTGGCGTGAGGTGTGCAACCGATGCCTAAATACCCAACACAGTCTTCCTAGAAAGAACTGTCTTCTTCCAGTTCGTCGGTTTTGTATAGGATAAGTAAGGGAGCGACGTGCATGGAGAATGGGTCTGACTACACCATATGTTGCAATAGAATGAAAGTCATCTCTTTCAATACCACTTAACTCCATTTAGAAAATATATGTATCCCATAGGATTAAGGAAGTAGGGGGAAGTTGGTGGATGCCATCAGATTTATAATAGTGAAGCTCAGTTCCTCCGTGGAGACAACTTACTGAATGGGAACATGTGAAGAGGCACTGCGATGCACCAAGGATCATTGTGACTAAGTATCTAAGGGTGAATTGATGCAAGGGTGTGTAGGAAGCATTCTTGATGCCCCCAAAGAATAATAAATGCACATGCGAGAAGCTGTCTACATCATCACCATTCTGCCAGATTCGACAACGATGAAATATTTTTAATAATAAAATTTGATATGAAAGGTAGTTACACTGCAGCAAATTCATATAATTTCAATAAAATCAGATCATTAATGCCATGGTCAGGAGGACGATTTTCCCGATTTAGTATAAAAGAGGAGTTAATTTCGGTGGCTAGAAGAAATCTTGACATTAAAGTTGCAGTGACTGATCGACGTCCAACACGACGAATTCAATGGTTGGGATGGAGGAAAGTACCAAGCAACTTAGGGAAGGAACTAGAGAGTACCTCCAGGATCCAATGAACAATAGGTGCCATTATATTTTTCTTATATTATGAATGAGTGGAGTGTTTTTTCCTCATTACTTCTTTCTCGAATTCTAAAAGCGCTCTTCCACTCTCTCGTGGCAAGGCATTAGTGGAAAAATTGCATAACCCCATTAGCTATATGCACACTCTCATAACAAAGTTACTCTAGCTGACATGGAATCCTTGAGCAAACCCTAAGCATGGATAAATTCTAAGGCCATGAATGAGTAGTCAATTCCCAATCCCATGTTGCCATGCAGGGTACAATTTGAAGGGTAAACATTCAGGAAGGTTTCTCTGCTAAAATGTGTCGACTATAATGTGAGGGTCTCCAATCAGTTCCCAGAGATGTAGTTTGATAAATATACAAAGGTTGTCGAAAAATAAGAAGGTACCGAGAAAGTCGTGACTCGGGAATGGGAAAGGCCTTTAAAGAAATCCATAATCCTCACATTGCTCAAACGTCAACATTTCGGTCATGCCCCAGTAGTTCAATATTGTGTATGCTTCCTCCTTACTAGGATGCATGGGGGATACCTATGGTTGGACCAAATATAACCTATTGATCAAGACATGATGCACTGAATTTTGGTCCTTCCCACTTCTGGAGAAGATCCAACGGTTACCCTTAAAGCAAAAAATGTTTCTTAGGAGGAGGTATATTCTTGATTTGGCACACATAAAGGAAAACAAGGGGGCTAGTCATCCTATTTGCATCACAATTACTCGCATGCAAGATCATACACACGTGTCAGAAAGAGGAATGCACTCTAGGAGTGGTTCTCATAGAAGAACGATGTGTTGAAGGGATTCATATGGCTTGGGACTCATACTTTCTAAATGAGTTCATCGTCGACTACCTTGATTCTCAATATTGGGGAAAAGAGTTCCAATACAGTTGGGTCATCCTTTTATTAAGTATGGTGTTGTGGAAACCATCACCAAGATTTGAAGCAAATGCGAAAGGTGCCCCCTGATTCATTTCCTCCCGATTCCTGGCTCTCCAACATTCCAAGAATTCTGAGGTCCAGGAAATGGTCGCCAAATCATTCCACAAGTGGTCCACAAAGTTAATTGTGGTCTCCGATGAAAAGGTTCACATCCCAGCATGAATGTTTGATAGGTATGTTGATTACGTTAAATTTAAATGTAATTTCCATAATGTTTTTATTTCTCCCCACGTAGCCAATGATAAGATAGAAGCCAAGCTTCCTTTCTGTATCGTGGAAAGGGACATCCTGGCCAGTGTGGAAGTGTGGTCGGATGAATACCAGTCCCCCTTTTCTAAGGTCCAAGATTAATTTGAAGTGTGGACCAATAAATCCCAAGACCATAGGTGGTCTACGACTGCTACTCGATGTCACGAGAAGGTTTTTGCGTCTAAATTAAAACACTCGGGGTCCAAGGACCGAGGGTCACTCCATTCAGATGATGATATGAAAAGCAATGTTGAGTCAGAGATAGAGGTAGCTAATTGAAAAATCCTTAGATGTCAAATTAATTCTTAAGATTAAATTAACATCTGAATAGATTCAAGAAATGAAATTTTTTATGACTATTTGCAAGATATCATGTGAAAATGCATATTTATCCATGAACTTCATTAACTGATAAATATAACTTGTGGAAACAAGCATGCCAAAATATAGATAAATAGAGACAACATATCACAAGACTCATTACACAGTTTGATAACAAAGTTGACATGTCTTGGTCTACATCTCCGAGTCCGCTTCCAAATAGTGATACCGCTCTATTAATGCTCAAATGATTGATACAATGGAAAATTTGAAGACACCCTTCAATTTTTCTACTCAAACCCAAAAAAAGAGGTTACCACTAAATCCCCCTCGAAATTATGAGAAAAATGAGTATAAACTCGACTATGTTCCAAACAGGTGCTTAAAGACCCCCTTTTGCACACATAACAAGACTATGGGTTTCATACATGAAAAATTGGGATAATATCTACGTAAAAAACACTTAAGCACATAACTAACATCACCATCATATTCCTCTCAGAATTCTCAGAAAAATGAGTATAAAAACTCTATATTTCTCTCAAAGAACCTATAGCACACAAAATGAGGCAAATAAAAAATAAGAACACCCCTTGCAAGCAAAACGAGGAAAATGCCTGAAATTCTATGCATATCGTATAGAAATTGGCATGCATTTCCATGTATCGTAAGTGGTTCAGTGCTAGTTTTATATAGGGCTAGGTCAGCCACCTGACCCCCTATATGCCTGAAGTAGCATTAAATCCAACTCAATTATACTGTTTATTGATTGTTGTAACCAACAGAACGTGTGGTGCATTGGTAGGAGATTTAGAATATGTGGGAGGAGGTATTAGGTTCAACTCCACATACCTCTCCTCCTTTGGCATGCGGTTTTAACCATTTGTTCTATATATAGTATAAAGTTTGTTGGAATAATTCATTGGTGAAACAATATGGTGAGTTGGCCCGCCCCATGGGGAATGAATTTTCTATCCGCAACCCTCCTTGGGCTTCTTGAAGTTTCCATGTGGCATCATTTTATTGGCCCACGTCTATATAGTTATATTCAAATGGAGCTATAGTTCCACATGTCGATTGTTGGTTGGTCCACATCACTGTACAAATCCATGTCACCCTGCTGAATCAACTTCACTGCCATTGTACGACCTTCCACATGGAACCCTTTTAGTGGTGCCACGTGGACTGTACAAATTCCACATCATCTATACGGATGACACATGGCAGTATCCAACTGGTCCAATTGGGTGCCAAATCAGGGTGACACATGGCATTGTGTCATGTTGCCACATCACCATGTTGATGTCATCCTACCATGTGTTACTACCAACTCAGCTATACGAATGGCCATGTGGTAGCCTATGGAACTACCATTTTTTACTACCAACTCATCTATACGAGTGGCCACGTGGTAGTGTGTGGACTTGCCATGTGGCATCCCCATTTTTCCTTCTGCCCTATTTTTGTTTTAACTTCAAACAACCATAACTTCCTCATACAACGTTTGTTTGAGGCGATTCATGTACCATTAGAAAGATATCATTGAGATCTACAAAATGGAGTCATTTTCATAATCTTTTGAGAATATCAAATTTTTAGCATTTTGGATCCTCCTGGATCACACCTCCCCACTGAAGAACTTTTGGACCTCCAAAAGTATGGATTATTTAGAAATGAAGTGAGGATACTTTCACCTCACTTGTCTAGTATAATCCATCCTTCCTACTTGGATAACGAGCACCTGACTCATCACAATAATAATTAAGACTGAAACAACATTGTTGAACAAGTTAACCATTCCCTTAAATTCACAAACCTCACCATTCATTGTGGAAACTACTAACCATCAACATATTTTACCTTCTTAGTAGGAACAACATCAACCAAAAGACATGTTTTACTTTCAACCGTAGGATATAAATCTGGATCTTGGATACTAGCATTAACTAGCTTTTTAACGTGCTATGTAGTGACAAATGTCAAATTAGTCTTCAACTGATGAGCTCTCACGGGGAGCTCAATCCCATCCTTGAAAATATGATACTTGTTATGTTGTTATAGCAATATTTGCCTCACCCTATGCAATCTTTCTTTACATGCACTAAGCTAATGACAAAAACTCAAAAGATCAAAATGGCAAGCAATGCAAAATGCCTAATATTTTTGTATTTTCAATATAAGAAAAATGAAAATGCATGGACTAAACAACAACTTGATATATAAAACTATATTGTGTATAGAAAGAGAAAACTCAAAAAGAACCAAGGAGTAGAACACCCAACCCAATGTACAAGGAAAGTCAAAATGAAAAGGTGATGAGAAATACTCTGCCCAAAAATTCAACCCCAGAAAGGTTTCTTGTCATCCCACAGGCACTTAACAGTCACTACAGAGACCAAAGAAGACTCAACAAACATCAAATCCCACCCAACAACCACCAAACCCCACAAACAAGCAAAGAAGGTTGATGTACATGATTGTTAAGGGAAATAACATGTATGTACGCAGCTTGCAGAAGGACAACCCCCATATATACGCGTTTGTCAAGAAAAAAACCATGTATATGTTTCAAACAACAAAGCTAGACAAGGGATAAGGTTGAAAAACTTAGACCCAGAGTGAACAAAGGTTTTCAAGAAATGATATGACAAGAAACACAATAGGAACGAGATCAATCTAAGGATGAAAACACTCCAAACCCTAAGAAATAATATTCAATCCCTAGTATGGTCGCCAGTTCTGTTACAAGGAAAATCTCTCTATGGCTAGGGTAAACCACAATAGACAGAAATGACTGCATAAATCAACTCTACTCTCAAGTATGCTATGTAAACAAATATGCTAGCAAGACAAGATATAAGGCCTACCTTGTCCAGACGTTTGATGAAGTCCACTGTTGATCACTTGACCCAAAGAAATATACCTGCAACTATTCCTCAACAACCAAGCAAAGCAAGAATATGGTGATAATAAATGATGTTAGCACATTCAATAGCATAATCCATTAATAAACTTGACAAATACACCCATGGAATAATAATTCAAATATTTGAAAGATATCAATTGGAAGGGAAAAGAGTATCTCTATTAATATATAATCAACATAAGTGAAAATGTTACAGTCTTCCATGTCAGCACGGTTCGAAACCGAGAAACCAAGTTCCTTCCAAGAAATCAATAGTCTTCACGGAGTTAATATCTTCCTTTCCATGATTAGATGAGGATGTTATCCATGTTGATTCATTTGCGGATGAACACATTTTCCTTGTCTCGTCGTCCGACCCCTGGTATGGAGACATTGTTCTCTATCTTCAAGCTAAGAATTATGCCATCATTGGCGACACTTTGTATCACTGAGGAATAGAAAATATCTCGCGTCATTGTTTAACTCATGGGAAAGTCGAGTCAGTCCTAAACGATCGCCACAGTGGGGCTTATGGTGGTCATCTATTCGGGCTTGCGATGGCCCAAAAAAATTTGTGAGCCGGTTATTTCTGGCCATATATCTTTAAAGATTGTATTGAAGCAGTTAAGAAGTGTCACCCCTACCAGGTGTTCACTCGGAAAATGTGCTCACATCCATCCCATATTCACCCATTCATTATCGTCGATCCCTTCACCAAGTGGGGGGTGGACTTCGTGGATTGCATCCCAACTTCGGCTGGGGGGCATCAACACACTATCATGGTTGTCGACTACTTTACTAAGTGGGTCGAGGCCATGCCTATAGTTATATCCGATGGGAATAATGCAACCTTCTTCGTGTTCAATCAGATTATCGCCTAGTTTGCTATCGCGAGTGATATTGTCACTGATTATAGCAGTCACTTTCATAACGAAATAATGGAAAAACTAGCATCTAAGTTGGGGTTTAAACGTGGTCATTCTTCTCCTTATTATCCCCAGGAAAATGGACAAGTACAGGCTGTCAACAAGTCTCTCAAGACCATTTTTCAAAACAATGGTAGCCAGAGTAAGTCCGATTGGCACATTATGGTATATCCCACACTCTAGGCATACCGAACCTTGATAAGGACTGCCACTGGATTTTCCGCTTTCCAGTTAGCACACAATGTGGAGTTGATTTTACCTATTGAATGTGAAATCCCTTCTCTTAAGTTAGAAGTAGCGCTCCTACCTAACACTTCCGATATCAAACGACGCCTTGTACACCTAGAAATTCTTGACGAGCAACGTCGAGATGCCTCTACGGCTATCAAGTCAAACAAAATATGTGTCAAGGTCCAGTACAATAAGTTTGTCTATCCTCATTTGTATGCTAGGGTGACTTGGTACTCTTATATGATCAAGCCAAAGAACCACTAGGGGTAGGCAAGTTTAAACCCATGTGACACAGTCCCTATATTGTGCGACGTGTCTTAGGAAAAGGAGCCTATGAGTTAGAATATTATGAAGGGAATATGTTGGTCGAGCCCAAGAATGGGCTCTACTTGAAAATATATTACGCTTGAGCCCTAAGCTTGGGTGGAACTCTTTGTATACTAATGTAATTTAGTGTATATATCTATTCCCTTTCTTTTTCGTCTTCATCTTGCTTATCGAATTTTCCCTTGGTTGGAAGATGTCAACAGAGTCTTCGGTCTACCTAGGATTTGTAGACAGAGCCAGTCGTCATACACGGAACTTGGCTTCCACCGCTTGGGTTGTTTAATCACCCAAGGGTCTATTGGTGTCTTCAGGTGGTGTATGCCTAGGGACATCCACGAATAATGTGGCTGAATATAGCATCGTTATAGAAATTTTGCGCAATGTTATCCCACATGGTATTCGCTCTTTAGAGGTTCGCTTGGATTCCCAATTAGTAGTATGTCAGTTGAACGATAGTTACTGCGTGCGTGATCCTACTTTACTCCGACGATTCCTACAGGTACGTCTTTTAGAACGATAGTTTGATTTTATTACTTATTATCACATTCCTAGGAGCTCTAATCATGTATCCGATGCTTATGCTAATTTCATTTTAGATTGACATCTGTCACATAACTAAAGCAAATAAAACCATCTCATACACATTGTAAATATAAGTAAATTCAAAGATTCTTGTTTTATATATATTACAAAAAATATGATGTTTATAGTACAAAATTGGGGCTAACACCCTCAATACAAATATATAACTGATAATACAATATCCATGACATCTACGCATGTGGTGTCGGATGTGTGTCATCGTAACAAGCTACGATGTTTGTGAGATATCGAAAGAGTCACACCCAAGCTATGGGTAGACCAACCACTTGTCGTTGCATGGCTTCTGGCAGATCCTCTACCTGAACCATCAGAATCCTATGAGTCAAATGAGTCAGGTTGCCCTGCACATTTTTAAGGACTCTCTTCACTTCTCCTCCCGCCTCCTCATCTCCCTGTTTCCTTCGACAATGTCATGGAAGCCCGTCCAGCCGTCGTGGACCCACGTCTATGACACACAAGTGTCTAGTTAGTACTTAAGCATCATCCATTTTTTTTTTGTTTTTCTATAAAAAAATACAAAAAAATGAAATATTTAAAAACATTTGACATACCTATGTCCCCGTAGGTGGTCCCTGGTGGGAGTGGCATGTCAGGGTCCCCTCTGAAGTCGATCCCTGCATAGGGGTATTCATCCAGAGGAATGACCTATTGCCTCCACTAGTAGAATAAATCCTCGTTGTAGGGTGTGGAAACCCTACCTCCTCCCTGCAATCTCATTACCTCGGTCCATAGTCCCATGTCTGGATCGTGAGGTCCTCTCAGAAGAATCTCAACTCTAGGTCCCAAACCTAGAATCCACTTGAAGAAAAAACTGCATAAGATAGAGGCAAACCCAAAGTTCCTCTCGCTACCATGTTTTCACTCTATCAACTGGCTCTTCATATTAGCCAGTAGTGAGGTACACCAGTCATATACTGTGGGTCTCAAGCACTCTACAACATAGAACATGAGCGGCCTCGATTCCTGGTGCAACGAAGACGATCCTGTGATTTTGGTCAACACGAGGACAACAATCTTGAGGCTAAGATTGTTTATCTCTTGGATGGGGAGTTGACTTTTGACCTTCGGAGTCCCAACTACACAGTGAGCATCTATGTACACCTCTATTTTAATTTTGCTCCCTGCTCCCTGTGATTTGAGGTTTACAACCTCACCCTGACGTGATAATCCATTCAAAAAGTAGATATCCTCTACTTGAATCCTCAATGGTTGCCCATCGAGGTTGAAGCTTTCACTATCAGGGTCCCAGTAATCCACAAGCATCTCAAACAACCTCACCTAGGCCCTCATCCCTTTGAGTGACCAAAATTTATATAAGCCACATCTTTTCAAGGCCATTTGGGCCCCCAGATCTATGTCCACAATAACATCTACCTCCTCGTGCTCTGTTTCCCTCCATTCTAGCACCATCCTGCCAGATAAAAGTCAAAATTTGAGTTAGAAACCATAGAAATTATTGATTACATACTTGTATATGAGCTTCTTCATTTACAATCGTGTATAGGGTTGAGTATACATGCCCTATAGTTTTCACATTCGTGTATAAATGCAGGTGTATGTGACCCGATAAATGGTATCCTGTGTACACTGAGTTACCCAATTTGCACCCTAATTTACCTAAAATTTGAAACCTAATTTAAAATTTTAATCCACTAGAAAGGAAGAGGAGGGGAAGAGGAAATACCTGGTCCAGACGGTTTCCGATTTCATCACCTAACGCTCCCACAATCACCAGTTGAAGATCGGAGGTAATTTGGTTAAATTTTCACTATTTGGGTAAAAAGTCAAAATGACATAGTAATTTTTGGTTTTGTTACTATTTATAACAGTTTTTACCTGCTTTCTATAGTTTTTAGTCATTTTTTTGCCTAATGGACTAATACAGAAGTGGATTGAGTTGGTGTTTGTAGTTTTCACCAGGGATTCTTGTGGATTTCAACGTTATGTTGGTCGTTCCTAACCACGGGCAGGTATTTTCACTACCCAACATATAGGATAGGTATCCATTCCATCATGAATTTTTTCATTGTCCTATAACTATCACTTTTATGCCTTAGGTACGAACCTATTTGTTGCGACACAGAACCTTCCATCTGCTATAAGACATGTCACCTTCAAGTGGTAGAGACTTACCAAACATGGGTGCCCTAGTTAGATCCCCTGCTTCATTTGGTACCCATGCAGATATTGTTTCCATAGGACCGGGAATCCCTTATATCTAGTACATGACTTTATGTTGAGCCTCATTTCTCACTCATAAACATGCTACATTATACCTAGAGGACTCCCAATTGAGTTTAATTTAAGCTCTTTTCCAACTCGTATTCAAAAAGCGGAAATATTGTCTAGTGAACTTATCTCTTTCACACTCGTAAATTGGATTTGAAAGGATGTCTATTTGGCACAATTTTATCCCTTTTTCACACCAAGTAGACTAAATTTCATGACAAGGACATTTTTTGGCGTTAAGTTGTGATTGCATCTCATGCCCTTGCTTGTAGTATTGAGCCTATAACTGATTCTCTCTTTGCATTATAAATCCTTTGCCTCAACAGTTTTTGCATCCTCAACCAAGTAGAGCCTTGTTTATATCCTTCACAATTTGACACCCTATACCCAAGAGGGAACATTCCCCCGAGTGTCCTTCTCCTGCATGCATCTCCTTGCATTGAGCATCGGTACGTTCCACTGCTGGAACTAGTTTTGCTTACTTGTGACACTCGTTTCCTCCTCTGTGTCATAACATTCATTTGTCTATGAAAAAAAAAAAAGACGGGTGGGAAGGGAATATTATATTATATTGGCATCAGTCGTGTCTCCTTTGAACATAGCACAAAGTTATTAAGTCCATTTTTCATCATAATTTTGGGTTTAGCATGGCCTTAGGAAGCTGAGCTCGTTACAAAGTCTTCTCTTCTCTACCGAATGGTTACTCTTCCAATCCCTATGGAAAATTTCATTGATGCCTCCTGCATCTCATGGTTTCATCATTGAGTCTATGCTGTCAGAGTCTTCCATATGTCTCATGCTCTTGTTCAAAGGAATTCTATCAACCTGTGTCGGCCATTTCTCAGAACTCTTGACTTTTCATGTCGACCATACCCTCAGTTTATCTTAGAATCACATGATATTGTAGTCATATCATGCCCCCTGGTCCTACTTTCATCATTTGTAGGTAACCTTGAACCCAACAGTCGACATTTCATCATTGGTCGTTGACTGGGTGGTTTCCCTTGTGTTTGATGGTAAGACATCTATTCACACATTGGGATTCATGTAGTGTCTTGGATGCAATTAGCCTTATTGGTGGTTTCCTCACCTTTGTCATTAGTTTTCCTCATTGGCTTCTATTTAGATTGCCTTTTCCATGTACCGCTTGCACTTGGCACACACGAAAGACTCACAGGGTCGTTTGTTCATGAATGTGTTCTTCATCTGATTTCCTCCAAATCATGAAGCTCATGATTTATACCTCATGCTGAATAATGAGAGATGCCTTAATGATCTCCTTTCAACAGGTCTCCTTCCATCGACTTCAGCTCATCTATTATGGAAACGGGACCTAGAGTCTTATGAGTATCTTGAGGCTTGCAGTCATTAGTGGCAGGTTCTCTTGCCATCGACAGTTGGGAATACATCAATGTCTCCTAATCGATGGATTCTTCATGTGTTCGACATCGAATCATTTATTCACACTTGTAAGAATGTACTTGGTGCCTTGATACCTACTTTTATTATCGGTAGGTTGTCTTGCATTTGTTAACAATATACCTCAATGACAGGTAATCAAACGATGTCTCATTATGTTCAACCTCAACTCCTTTATTCACATGATGTAGACTTGCACCCTTGGCGGATTGTGTAGAATACTTAAAGACATCAGTATGTGGCCGCAACTTTCCTAAGTTGTTGCTTCCTTTTCATTCGACCCGTACCTATACGACTTCAGTGATCATGGGAGACTAGATTGTACTCCATTGTGTAACATATATCTTCAGATTTATTTTGAGACTGGTTCCACTGAGCCTTGTTTGTGACTGTGATAGTCTTTGGCATTTAACCGCATTTGTATTTTCCTATTCATGGCCATGGACAGTTGTTTGGTATATTTTCACATGGATCTGTAGTGTAATTCTGTTGTCATCCATGTATACAAATTCAGTGAAGAATGTAATGAGCAACTAGTTCTTCCAGCTGGTTCCCCATCACTCCACTTCTGAGTTGTTTATAATTTAAATTCAGCCATTGCAAATACTCCTATGACCTCACACATTAGTGGGCATCTGTTATAGAAAGATTTTTCTCACCCTATGCAATCTTGCACAAAAGGCCTTTTTCCATTTCCCTATGCAGACTTATCATCCCTGTTTGTAAATCCCAGAGCCAAAAATACATATTTTTCCACATGTACACACCTTGCCTACTATACAACATGCGTATACACAGGTTGCACCACTACAACCCGCATCCATCGGGATTTTTGCCCAAAAATAAAAATTGGTATTAGGTTTCCATGTCACGACAGGAGATCTATGATCCTTGGCCTTCCATATAATGGAAACGTTCCGAATCGGCCCTTCAGTTCCATTTGAAGGCTATAAATGGGCCAATTTAGAGCTATGGAAAAGAAGAGAAATAATTCAACTTTGACAACAAAGTTACTTTGGAGAAATTATTTACTTCATATTGAGTCTACATCCCTTTGTCCTTTAAGTCTAAACATAGTGTTCAACCACCAAGATCTTCCCTTATTTGATTAAGAACTTCATTGTCTCTCTTCTATGAGCTTGCCTTTGGTGGAGAATTGAAGTGGTGGAGGCCCAGCTGGAAGGAACTTAGTTTCTCGGTTCCAAATTGTGCCTACACAAAAGTCTGTAACATTTTCACTTCTGTTGATCATACATTAATAGAAATACTCTTTTCTCTTCCAAATGATATCTTGCAAATATTTGAATTATTATTCCATGGGTGTATTTGTCATGTTTATTAATGGATTATGCTATTGAATGTGCTAACATCATTTATTATCACCATATGCTTGCTTTGCTTGGTTGTTGAGGACTAGTTGCAGGTATATTTATCTGGGTAAAGTGCTCAATGATGGACTTCATCGAAAATCTGAACAAGGTAGGCTTGTTATCTTGTCTTTCTAGCATATTTGTTTACATAACATACTTGAGAGTAGAGTTGATTTCTGCAGTCATTTCCGTCTGTTGTGGTTTGCCCTAACCATAGAGAGATTTTCCTCGTAACATATGTTCCCTATATAAAATGGCCTTCCTGACATACAAGTTGTTGAGAATGAGACATCAACATATTTTTCCTTTTTAACAGGAACAACATCAACCAAAGGACTTGTTTTACTTTCAACTGTAGGATAGAAATCTGGATCCTGGATACTAGCATTAACTAGCTTTTTTACATGCCCTATAGTGACAAATGTAAAATTAGTCTTCATTTGATGAGCTCTCACAAGGAAATCAATCCCATCCTTGAAAACATGATACTTGTTTTGTTCCCTGTAGAAACTGGCCTTCCTATCATAAACTTATGGAATTCCCAAAACCATCCCATAAATGTCAAGTGGAACCACGTCTAACTCTACCTCATCAACGAAACTGGATGCGATTGTAAACCATAAATTGCATTGCTTAGTTACCTGTACCTGAGAATTATCACAAATCCAACCCAAAGGATACGGTCTTGGATGGGACCTAGTTTCCAATCCCAAATTCTTAACAACTTTCTTTGAAATAAGATTTACTTGTGATCCACTATCAACAAGTGTATCAATCTTATTGTGATTTGAGATAACTTATAAATGAAACATTTCTTTTATTTTCCTTTCATCAGGGATTACATTATCCTTTGTAGAAGAAGTACATGAATTGAAACTTGCAACATAAGATTTACCTTTGATTCCCATAATTGTAACCTTAGTTTCTTCCTCGGAATTTGATCCAAGATCCTGAACTATGGTAGTGGTCTTAGTTTTACCCTTCCTAGGATGATCCCACTTTGGCTTCAATTTTGGATGAAATTTCCAACAATGCTTCTCATCATGTCCTTTCTTCTCATAGTGAGAACATGTAGTCTTCCTCTCTTCATCCTTATTCATTGTAGTTGTCTTCTTACTCTTCCATTTTCCCTTGACTTCTCCTTGAATTCATGTGCCCCCCCCCCCCGACACATCCTCAACAACATGTTTTTCTTTGCTAGAATCAATATGAGTAGCTTGTACTGACACTTCGTCAATATTAGTAGGATTAAACATCAATATAGTATGTCAAAGATATGATTGCATACCACCAATATACTTTAGAAGAGTTTCAGGAGTATGTAATGGAATTCCCAAAGACAATTCCTTCCTATTAAACTCTTGTGTATAAGCTTGAACATTTTTCCCTTTTCCTTGTCTTAAATTTTTCCAAGCAACCATTGATATTTGCATATAAGTTAATGGATAAAATTGCTTTCTTAATGCAACAGTAAATTCAATATAGGAAGAAATGATTTTACTATGTTGAATATGATCATCTTGTGTTTGACTCTCCCACCATGTCAAAGTTTTGTTGCTCAGACGAAGAGTATCCAAGTGTATCCTTTCAGTGTCATTTAATATTTTTTGTATCCCCAAATATACTTCAATATGTTTGACCCAATTCTCCAACTTCTCTCCATTCAACTCTCCATCATAAGTAGGAAAATCAAACTTTACATCTAGCTTTAACAAAGCCAAATCACGAGAATGTGAAGACTTCTTAGAATGATTTTTTCTCTTATGAGAAGAATGTTCACTTTCATCAAAAGAAGAAGATTATGATGATGATCATGGGGATGCAGAAGGATCTGGAGGTTCTTCACCTTCTCCTTCTTCTTTAGTTGCTTTAGTTTTTGTCGATGTACTTTCTCCCTTGGCCTTCTTTCGATCCTCATACATTTCTTCAACCATGG